>CAUYSK010054135.1:0-35851 GCA_963575035.1 Avahi laniger
CACTATACAGATGTACAGATATGGTGATGGTGTGTGTGTGTTTATATGAGTCTTTCAATAGGGCCAAATGATAACAGTGTATATTGGATGATTGAATAAACTGTAGAAAGGGTTAGCTGGAGATCTTACAGTGAGAAACAAGATACCTTATAAAGATATGGGGAGAAGAAGTAAGTAAAATTGAGCAAAGGAGGGGAAAGCTGGTTCTTTGGTAACAAGTACAGATGAATATGTTGGATAACCACAGCAACTATGTATGAGTTGACCCAAACGCTGAATAAGACAGGCAGCTTACTATTCTAACGGCCTGGCTAGAGGATTCACATTTCCTCACTTGATGTGGGTCACTCTTCTCCTAGATAAAGAGCACAGGTCCCAGTGTTGCAGAAATGAGAGCCTGCACTTCCCTATATCACACTGTGGCACTATGCTACTGAGCTGCCCTGACAAGTTCAAATCAGCCTCACTAGTGTTGAATGGAAAGCTTTTGTTATTAGCTTTCACATAATGTTATTTATCAAAGTAAAATAAAAATGTGAGAACCTTCATAATTTTTCTCTGTTATGTATGTGCTTATAGTATTCATTAGCAAGATGCTGGATAATTAAGTATGTGCTACATACATTAAAAATTTTAACACCTGCAAAAAATGTTTAACAAATTACTGCAAACCTTGATGGAATCACCTGGCAGTTTTCCTAATTTAGAAGTAATCTCAAAAATAATTTGATCATACCATCACTTAAGCTGTATGTGTAAGACAATATTATTTGTTAAGAAAAACAATAATAATTTAATAATAATTATTGTCAAACAGATAGTACATCAATCTTTAGCAGCACACAAATGATATGGCTCTCTAGTTAAAACACCTGAACCTAGTTACATCTCTCTCATTATTGAATCTTCAAAGACCAAACAAAAATAGAGATGTTCTTAATTGTCCTAATTGCAATCCACATGAAATAAAGATGTGGTCCAGAAAGGATATGCAGAATTTTTAACTTTTAAAACCACTTAGAAAATCTATTTCATATTCAAAGACCTGTAGCTTTTCTAGGAAAGAAAAACAAAACCAAAAAAATGTAATTTTTATAACCCTGGAAAATATTGGGCTCCGTTTTTAAAAAATATAATACATGTTAAAGTACAAAAGCAAAGGATGTAGAATATGTTTTTTACATAGCTTATTATTTTATGTAAGCAAGTATATTTAACAAATTTGTGGCATAATGGAAACAAAGATGTTAGGTATGCATTTTTCACAGCTAATTTTATAGACCTAGTAATTCTGCAAATAAAAATTTAATATTTTAAAAATTCCAAATTCTTAAGAGACTATAAAATGGAATTATCTAGCATGATTATTCTCCCAATAGATGAGTTTATAAACTGCTGGATAGGCACATTATATAGTGTTATGGATATGATCAACAAAAGAATTAAATAAACAAAAAGCCAAATAAACACTTTTTAAAAGTTTAAATGATTTAGTCTGGGAATGGGGTAGAAGTCAGAAAAGGGAGAAGTGAAAGGACACTCAACCCCTTTTGAACACTTTAAAATTTTTAGTCATACACATTCGTCACTTTTAATATTTTAAATTAAAAAAATAAATATGCTAAATTTCTCTTCTTAAGATTTTTGTCACAAATCTACCTCTTCTGGTGGCATTCACTAGTTAGCAGTATTGCCACAAATTATCTTTTTTTAATATAAATATACGCCAATAACTACAGTTAGGGAATATGGGATTTCCTTAATAGTTGAGGACACACATGTTATTGTCTTCTACCAGGCAATTAGCAGTGGGGTGGTAATTAGTTCTCATTTATGAATATATTTTGAAGGTATAGCTGACAGGATTTTCTGAGTTGGGTTGTACAAGAAAATTACAGTAGTGAAGGGACCTTCAAAGTTTTATATCAAGGTGACTGGAAGATTGATTTTCTGAGGAAGAAAAGAGTATAGAGGGAAAAGATTTGTAGTATTGGAATTGCAGCAAATTAAAGGTAGGCACAGATTTCTTGATGGTCCTGCCACTGAGGTCTGGGTCTATGCCCCTCCCCTCAAACTTAGGTGGGCTTTGTGCCTGTTTTAACTAATAGAATATGGTGCATGTGAGGCTATGCCAACTTTTGCACTCATGGTCTTAAAGATCAGCAGCTTCAACTTTGTTTCTTAGAATACTTATTCTTGGAACCACAAGGTGCTTTGTAACAACTAATATCTCAAGTATATCCAAACTATATAAAATATGTCTGCAATGCAATAAGAAAACAACTATTAATTTTATGTAATGAAATTTCATAATTACAAATGCATAAGAATAAAACAAATTATACTTTTATATCAAGAATAAAATAGATTTATTTGACTTGGAAATTCAGATAACAAAATATGCAAATTATAATTATACTATTGAAAATTACACATATTTTAATGACATATGTCAATGGCAGAAGTGATTGTATTTGGAAAGAGTGAATATAAGTGATTTTATTTTCTCCTTTTTTATGAGCAGTATTTTCTGAATTTCTAACAAAAAACATAAACCATCAACTGCTACCAAAAATAAAAGCTTTGTGAACATAAAAGAAAGAAAAAGAAGTATGACTACCCTAGGCTACCATGCTGTAAAGAAGTCCAAGCCTTGGAGAGAGACCATTAAGGATGAAGCACCATAGAATTTGGATGGAGATGGAGAGGATGATGGAGATGGAGAGACAGAGAAAGAGAGATGGGGGAGGGAGGGAGGCAGAGATGGAGAGAGGAAAGAGAGAGCTCAAAGACACACCAAAGTGCCAGATATATATATATAAATTAATAAAAAAAGAAGTCATCTTGGGAGCGGATCTTCCAGTCCCAGACACTCCAGCTGATGTCATGTGAATCAGAGATGAACCATCTATTTGATCCCTTCCCAAATTTCTAATCCACAAGATCCTGAGCAAAATAAAATGACTATTTTAAGACATTAAGTTTAGGAGTAGTTGGCTACACAACAACAGATTATAAAAAGGATCAAGAGTTGAGTTTTAGGCATGCTAATTTGAGATGGCCATACACACTCAAGTGGCAATGTTGTAAAGCTTTTGGATATTTGACAAATTTTTTCAAGGATTAAGTAAGATAATACAGGCAGAGAATCCAGATATATGCTTCCCTATTATAAATCACTTAACATATGTTAAATGGTTTTCAATTTTTTAAATCATCTAATAGCCAAAGGACAGAGAAAATTAATTATGTTATGAACCAAACGTTCTATAAGTTTTATAATAATGAAATAATGCAGAGAAGTAGTGGGGAAAAGAGAAGTGAAATAAAGAGTACATACAATAAGGCTATCCTCTTTTAGAATGGGTAGTCAGTAGATATTTTTAAATATTATAATTCAAAACATAAAAGTATATATAGTCTTATTCTAGAAGTTAACTCTTTTTTTCCCAAGGTGCTAAATTTTTAGTAATCAGCAAAATGCTAATAAATCCACAGTGATAAAATTAAAAATAATGACTACATAAATGTTGAAGAAAGTAACTGAAACCCTTAATTCATACTTAAATAACTTTTAACCTCTAAAATAAGATGAAATAATATTTCTCAAATGAGAAGGTGAAAGAGAACAAAATTGATGTACTAATAAAAGCATGAGATTTTGTTCTTTTCATAACAGAAAGTCAATATGTTCGTAGTAGTTTTCTACCACTCCCCAAACAAGTTACCCCATACTAACATACATGCACACAAACATATACACATACAATATTTGAAAACAATGTGGATTATATAATCCATTTATAGTAATGTTATTAAATACATATTTTCAATGTGCCAGAAGTAAATTTTGAAAAGATATGTGATAAGCTATCATGTTGAAGGGAAAGAAGAGAACATGAAACTTCTCACTTTAACTTTTATACTTTTGCAATTTCAAATGGAGCCATTATAAAATAAAATAAATGTAAAATTACAGTTATTAATCAACATCCTTCTGAAATATGTCTCAATGAGCAAAATTAAAAATGGCCACATTTTACTTAAAATTGTAAAATATTTATTCACTTGTAAATGTACATTTTAAACTAAACCCTTCTCTTATTGAAACTTCTATAAAACTTTCAGATTCCAGTTTATCCAAAGTTATTTTAAGTCAGCATAATACAAGTCATCTCAATTAAAAAATAGAGAATATACTTTGCTATACTTCAAAATTTTATTATCGATCTTTCTGAATGGACTGAATATCTCAGATGTGTCAGAACTGGAGATTCAGAGATCTATGGTTAGTTCTTCATTTTCTCCTTTCCTTCTAATTCCACTCAGATGTTGCCCTTTTCACCATCACAGCCACCTTCAGTCATGAGCAACTTATGATACATCATTTACATCATAAATTATACAAAAAAGACAATTTTCTGCAGGCTGAACTATTCTATCAAAATCAAGTCTGTACTAGGATGGTGAAGCAGAGCCCTGCTGTAATTACTCAAATCATGTGCTAAATTCATTTAATTAAAATATATTTCAATAAAATATTTATATGACTGAGTTAAAAGTGATATTCTATAAAATGTCTGAAAGTGGCATACATTCTTTGCTTCCCTTGCTAATAGAAAGCTATCCTCTCTTACCCCCATATCTTAATTCTTCATATATAAGAATTAGCCTCATGTCATACCGCTTATTTCACTTCACAAAGACCTGTTACCTCATGATATCATCAGCCTTTATTTCTGTTATAACTAGAATTTAGTTGATGTTTTCCAGTCAGAAAGGACTAAAAGTCAAAAAATAAACAATAACAACAACAACAACAAAACAGGCAAGTAGATGAATCTGTAGTATTTACAGCAAAATATCCCAAGGGAAGAATCACTCGATAGTTCTTTTGTTGCCCAGATGGAATTATTTTTCAGAGAACTAAGCCTTAGAGAATTCTGTCACTACCTCAGTCTAAATATATTTTATGAAAAAATATTAGACAAAAGAAGGCTAAGGAATTTTATTGTACTGAAAAAAAAGTTTAGTTTAAGAAACTAATAACACACTGTAGATGTTTTATTAAAATTTCATCAAACTCACATATTCTTTTTCTGCTTTGCTTTCTCTATCTTTGCCACATATGTATAATATTTTAACCTACTATGTGTAAAATGTACACCATCTGTCAGAGTCCTTTGGGAAGATTCTGCAGTCTTGTGTTTGAGACATTCTAATTCATCGCCATGCAAGAAACTGTCACACATGTAGGGTATCATTTCTCTGGGAATTGTATTATAACTTGACAAGGGGGTGGAGAGAGAGACCTGAAAAGTCACTTCCATGTCTTGCTTTTGCGGTAAAACATTGGGCAGGGGTTGTGTTTCCTTTCTTACCCGGTAGACATGCAGCCATTTTGTTATAAATAAAGGCAATAAATGACAACTCAATATGTATAGAAGAGAATGACAGTCTGAGAGTCTGACAATAGGTATCCTCTGTTTCAAGAATATCGGGGCACAACAGAAGTTCTTTGACTTGAGCAGTCGTGTTAAACTGTTGTGCAAGTTAGGAATACTGAGGACTAGGAAGGAAAAATAACCAGAAAGAGTCTGAATTGCTTTCAAAATTCCTACCATTTCAAAACAAACCACAGAAAAAATTCTTAAAAAATTTAATAACTTGAGAGCTCTGATGGGAGCCTAAGTGGAGATTCCGACAGGGAAGAAGAATCACACTACGAATCATGGAGCAATTATAGGCATTACTAACTGGAAAGAGAATAATTGGGCCCAGCTGCTTTGCACCGACCACGGGGAAGATCTGGGTTTCTGCTGTCTACAGCAATTCTTGGCAAATTTCATCAAAATCTGATATATGTTGCTGTGCCTAATAACTTAAAACAACGTGTTCCAAACAGTTGCACAGAGGCAGAGGTCAAAAGACCATGTTAGGAGAGGGGAGCTAGCTCAGCTGCATTTCCTGAGAACAATTACTTTTCATAATTAAGCTTTAAATAGCGTGATTTGAAGAGGAATCAGTCCTACCCCCAAGACCCATTCCGCTACAGTAAAAATTCTTATAATGGAATTTTCTTGGAACAGAGGTAGCAAATCAGCAAAATGACCTGGAAGCCATATTGGAAAGGAAGTTACCTTAGAAAAGCTATTGTTGCTTTCTTTTTTATGTGTGGTCCTTCCTCCCTATTCTACCATTTCTTGCTGATCTTTCTCTTGCAAATAAAATTTGGAACTCTTATTACCACCAAACACGAACATACATTTTTTAATTATTATCTGATGTATTAATTCAATCAACAACTAAACTCACTTTGTATCTCTCAAGTGTCATGAACTAGTGATACAAGGTGAGAAGGGCATGGTCCTTACAGATAGGACAAAGGGCTCACACTGGGAGAGACAGAGAAGTCAGCACAAGGCTTGCAATTTCGTACATTTAATAGAAGTTCATACATCACAGGGCACATAAAAATGGAAGCATAAAAATCTTACAGGTTGGAAAATGTTGCCTGGGAGAAGTACGTTCAACTCTAAGATCCAACAAAATAAGTTGGAATTCCCTAAGGACAGCAACTGATCTTTTCTCAGGCATTTGGAACAGTAGATGCAAAATGCCAAAGTCAGCAAGAATTGTTATATTCCAGGACTTATCATGGTGTATATCATTTTTGCCAAATATCCTCATCCACACTCTCTAACTTCGCTCCTGTTAAAATGCACATCTTCTCCTAGCTTTGTCAGTGTTCTCTGTGTCCTTTTCTTTCGACCCTTCTCAAGGACTTCTCTCTTGCAATTAGCCCTTCTCCTTCTGTTTTATCTATTTGTCCCTCTCTTTGAAATAATTTAATCCATTACACATATCTGATAGTACCTATCAGAGAAGACAAATGGGAAAGAAATTTCAGTTGACCCCATGCTAAGGAGTTTGATGTCTTATCCTGAGGCCGATAGGCAACAAGTGAAGGGTATTAAACAATGAAATATCAAGAAGTTTCACCCCTTAAGCAAATCACCCTGGATGCTGTGTGCAGAATCGATTGGAGGAGGCAAGATCCCTGCACACTGTTCAGGAGGCTTGCCAGCAGCCTTACCTAGAGAACTACAGTGAAGACAGAAATAGACAGATGCAAGGAGGGAGTAACAAGTGAGAACTGAATGAATTTCCTGATCACATAAGTGCAGGAGGAGCAGCTCCCAGAGGGCTCGGGTTTCCGTAAACATGGAGGTGGAAGGTCAGACTCCCCATGATCTACATCAGGCTGCCTCAGAGCCACCCCAAAGAAACGTATCAGTAGTGGATGGACCATAACCTGCACTCACCACCTAGAAGATGCTCAACAAACACGTATTGAAGTTTGAAGTTGGTGCTATTCAGCAAAACAGAAAGAACGAGAGGAGTTAGGGCTGGATCAGGTGATTGGTTCAGCCTATTAAACATGATAAACAGAAGGTGTCTGATGACTTTTTACATTGTCATTAAGTGGGGGTATACAGTGCTCAGGGGAATAAATTAGTGGAACTTAAGTCCAATCTTAAAATACTGAGAAAGCACATACACACACACATACACGCACACACGCACACACACAAGCAAACACACACACCCCACCTAGAAAATATTGGAAAACAATTAAGGAGAAAGCCCCCTGAATAGTATGTACTAAAAGTGCTACTATTTATACCAAGTTATATGTGTTTTAAGTTAATTGTTCTCAGTTCTTGTTCTAGTTTGTTGCTAACTATGTCACCTTCCTATCTTCCCTGAGATACAATTTCTTCAAATATAAAATAAGGTGATTTGAATAGGGGATTTTAAGGTCTAGCCCATTCTCCAGGTGTAAAATTCACAGTGTCTGATTCTCAGACCAATTTTTAAACTCCAAAGAGAAAAGCCTATATTTAATTTCAATAATGTCCCCACTTTAAATTAAATCACCTCCCAATGCTGTGAATTAAAAGTTCCACCCAAAACTAGACCTCTCTTCTTAGGGAGATTTGGGACCCCCTCATGACTGTCTGTATTCACTCAAAAGCAAAACCTGAGGTACAGTTTTGAGCAAATATTTGTTATTTGGAGAGTCAAGAAAACACCAGTGTTGGAGAAGAAAAAACAGACAAATAAGAAAAAGAGCCAATAAAGGGTGCCAGTCCCCACTGTGGGTTACTGGAGCTTACTCCCACTGGGGAACTTTGGGGAACAGAGCTATCCCATCTGAAGAGTGAGAACCAGGGTAGTTATGCACTGTCTCCTGTTAATCATTGCTTGAGGATTGCACCTAAGGCCTGTCCACCCTGTTGCACACAAGCCAAAGTGTTCTCCTACAGCCATAGAAAGACTTCAGACAAAAAGAAGCAGATGTTAGAAGCTGGAAGGCAGGTAGCAGGCAGGGTCATAAGGTGGAGGGGGTATAAGTAAGGCTCAGTCATTATCCACTCTATCACCCCAGTGGGAATAGACCGAAAGTCTTCAAGCCCAGAACTCTAAGAACCCCATGCCCTGAGGACACTGCTGGGTGGGTCCTGTAAATTGAAGATACTAGTGCTGGCTGGTGTGTTCCCCAGCCTTCCATAAGTAACTACATAATAGTGTGAGTTACATGTATCTTGGCCTTTACCTTTGCCTTTCTATAATGGGAATAAAGAGATATAAATAGTAATTAAGTTAGGAAAGAATTATTATGAGCAATATCTAGATGAGAAATAAGACTTGTCGGAATGATTTGAAAATGTTTCAGATAGTTCATCAGTGCTATGCATTCTATTTTCTAGTAATTTGTTGATGGAATCACATTGTAATATAAAATATGTTTATTTCAAATTTACCTAACTTGTAAGTCTATTTTGGGAATAGAAACCTAAAACAGTAATTAGAAATGTCACTTTTACTTTCCAAAATTGTGAAGTTAATTAAGTCATTAAGAGTAGCAAATCCAAATTCCTTAGTAATTTTGCTCTTATTATTAAAACATTTCCTTGTATATTTGGGATGGAGTAAATATTTTCTAATTTATTTTCCTACATCTCTTGGAGTCCTCTCAGGACAATTATACTTGGTTGTTTTTCAGAAATGGGAAATAAATGATAGACTCTATCTCATTGTATTTTGAACTTTACTATTTCTTTTTAAATGTCATTACACGTAAGGAAATCTAATGAAGCTTTTAAATAGATGAATTTAAAATGAAAATAAATTCCCTTTTTTCCAATGTCCTGAGTTCCTAGCCTAGTGCTAGAATGGCAAGAGCTCCAAAGTAGTTTATTGATGTCATTCATTAATATTCTCAACTTCTTTCTCAATTTGGACTCTCAGAGTCTTGTGTCTGTACAAGGGATGACTGGTAGTGCTCCAAAAAATCCAGCAATCATTTCTACAAGTATAATTAAGGAAGGACATATTTGCTATGTAATTCTCATAATAGACAGGATTGTCAAGCTAGTAAGCGGCATGACCATAGCTTGTCCTAGGTAAAATTGTTTAAAAGCCCTTGATTTTTATATGTACACATATACATACATAGATACACCATATATATACAATATATATATATGTATATAGATTTCGTTATATATATATATATCCCACCCAGAATTTCTGAATATGACCTTATTGAAAAAGGGGAGTTGCTATGGTCTGAATATTGCTATTTCCCCAAAATTTATGTTTTTGAACTTAATCCACAGTGTGATAGCATTAAGCAGTGGAATCTTTGAAAAGTAATTACATCATGAAGTCTCCATCCTCATGCACTTCTATAGAGGTTCCAGGGAGCTCCCCAGTTCCTTCCACCAAAATGTGCCATCCATGAGAACTAGGCCTTATCAGGCACTGAATCTGCTGGTGCCTTGATCTTGGGCTTCCTAGCCTCTGGAACTGTAAAAAATAAATTTCTGTTGTTTAGAAATTACCCAGTCTACAGTATTTTGTTATAGCATCTCAGACAGACTAAGACAGAAATTGGTACCAAGAAGTGGAGTGCTGCTATAACAAATCCCTAAAAGTGTCTTTGGGATCAACTAATGGGTAGAGACTGGAAGAGCTTTGAAGCGTATTGCTGTGAACAGACGTTTGTGGTGATTTTGGGGAGGGCTCAGAGGAAGAGGAGGGCTGTAGAGAAAGTCTCAGTTTCCTTAGAGAGTACCTAGCTGGCCTTGAACAGAATGCTGGCAGAAATACAGACCACAAAGGCTATTCTGATGAGGTCTCAGACAGAAACAAGGAACATGTCATTGGAAACCGGAGGAAAGGCGATCCTCGTTATAAAATGGTAAAGAAGTGGTCTGAATTGTGTTCATTTCCTAGTGTTTTGTGGAAGAAACTTATGAGCAGTGAAGTAGGATATCTGGTGAAAGAAATCTCTGAGCAAAGTGTTGGGAGTGCACGATGGCTCCTCTGGGCTGCTCACACAGGTGGTCAAGTGCAAGAAGAGGGAGACAAACTGCAGACGGAATTTATAATCAAAAAGGAAGCAAAACTTAAAGATTTGGAAGATTGTTGCCCTGGCCATGTTGTAAAGAATGAAAAATTGTATTTGGGAGAGAACATTAAGTGTGTCGCCAAACTACCCTTGATACGATTAGGGCAGCACTGCAGAAGCCGGTGCTTTTCATCAAGACAATGAAGGAATGATCCTGAAGGCATTTCAGACATCATTATGCTTGCTGCTCCCATCACAGGTCCAGAGTGCCATGGCCTAGGAGGAAGAACTAAGTCAAAAGAGGGTCCCCGGGTGCCCACTGGCCTCAGCACTCACTGCCCCGTGGCTCCTCAAGTCCCTGCTCCTGCATTCTGGCACAGCACTACTCTGCCATCCCAGGTGTGGCTTCAGCGGGCCCAGGTATTTTGTGGGCTGCAGTGGCTGCCCCTCCAGACAGGACAGATGATAAACGTTGGCAGCATCTGCTATGTGTCACCTCCACCAGGACTCAGAGTGCACAAGCTTGGGAGCATAGCTGCTTCCACCTAGATTGCAAAGGCTGTCCTGCAGATCCTTGGGGCCCAGGCAGAGACCTGCCACAGAGGCAGGGCCATGGCAGAAAGCTCCCACTCAGGCAATGACCTGTGGATCCATGGGGACAGGGCCATTCCCAAACTGCACAGAGCCACTAGCAGAGCCACTAGAGTGCATTTCCCACCTGGGAGAGCTGCAGGCATGCAACTCTGATGTGTACGAGCTGCCATGGGTGCTGTGGGGAGCATAGCCATGGGCATGGGGCTGTCTAGAGACTTGCACCCCGTTGTGTCTAGAAGGTGGGACATCAAGTTAAAGAAGATTTTAGTGGAGCTTTAAGATTTATTGTTGTTTGCTTCTTTGGGTTTTGGACTTACTTGGGATCCGTCATCTCTTTCTTTCTTCCTACTTTTCCCTTTCAGAGTGAGAATGTCTCTCCTATGTGCATCCCACCGTTGTGTTTTGGAAGCTCATAAATGGTTGAATTTTACAGGCTCACTGCTGGAGAGTAATGTGTCTCAGGATAAATTGTACCTTGAGTGTCATAAAAATATGACTTAGAGGGTATTTAGATGATATTAGGATATTAGGCTCTTGAACTGGTGCGGAACAAGTTAAGACTTGAGTGCTATTAGAGAAGAATAAATACATTTTGCATGTGAGAATGACATGACTTTTGTGGAGCCAGATGTGGAATGCTATGGTCTAGGTACTAGAGTTCCCCCCAAATTTGTATGTTGGAACCCAATTCCCAGTAGGATAGTATCAAGAGGTAGGTTTGGGGAAATGATTGTCACCCTCATGAATGGGATTAATAACCTTATGAGTATCTGGAAGGAGTGCCCCACCCTCTCCCACCATGTGAGGATATCGCAGAGTCATCACCTTTGAGAAAAAGGCTCTTATCAGACTCCGAATCAGCTGGTGCCTTGTGCTTGGACTTCTCAGTTTCCAGAATCATGAGAAATAAATTTCTGTTGTTTATATAAAAGACAGAAGAGGAGAAGACACACACAGAGAAGGGCATATGAAGACGGAGGCAGAGATTGGAGTTATGAAGCCAATTGCCAGGAACACCTGGAACCAACAAAACCTTGAAGAGACAAAAGATGAGTCTCCCCAGAGCTTTTGGAGGAAATGAGTCCCTGACAATACCTCGACTTCAGACCTCTGGCGGCCTCTAGAACTGAGAAAGAATAGATTCCTGTTGTGTTAAGCCACCAAGTTTGCGGTCATTTGTCATGGCAGTCACGGGAAACTAAAACACGTATTATCTTTTCTTTAAAAGGTATTTTCAGGCTTACAAGTGACCTTTTGGCAGGATTTTCCGTTTTCACATCTCTTGAAAAGCTATGGAAGATTGTGACTGTGGTACTAATGCTGACCTTTTCTTTTTGAGCAAATATGGTAACATGACCAGTGTTCCCTATGTCTGTTTTCCTTGAATTCTCAGCATGGGGTCTATTTCGCTTCTCTACCAGCATTAAACAAGGCATGGCCATGTGGCTAGGTCTACCCAATTAAATAGAAACAGAAGGGAGTGCTGGTGTATGATCCTCTGTACTTTTTTCATTGCTCCAAATGACTCAGGGTCTTTGCCTGCTTTGGGCTGCTTTAACAAGATACGATAAAACGGGCAACTTAAACAACAGACATTTATTTTTCACTTCTGGAGGTTGGAAAGTCTAGAATCAGGATGCAGCATCATCTGGTTCTTGGTGAGCGTTCTCTTCCTGGCTTGCAGGTGGCCATCTTATCACTGTGTGCTGACACGGCAGAGAGAGCAGGAGCTCTGGTGTCTCTTCTGCTTTTTGGGAGGACACGATTCCCATTCCCCTCATGGGGGCCCATCCTCCTGACCTCATTGAAACCTTTGGGAGTGTCAGGTTCGACATTGTTTTAGCTGGTCACGTAGCCCCGCAGCACCCAATCAGCCACAGACCTGGCGGGAAAGTTGGCATTTTCCACCAAGAGTGAAGAAATTAGTCCAACCATTCACTGTTTATGATAAGTAGCAGTAGTGTCCAAAATAAGGCATGAGTATGTGTGCATGAATGTTCTTCCAATTCAATGTCAAGCTGAAAATTCATAAATATAATAAAAAGCTGCTTTGTAGCCTAAAGAATCAAAATTAAAGTGAAATGAAATGTTTTATTTTTTTATTTTTATTTTTATTTTTTTTATTTCAGCATAATATGGGGGTACAGATGTTTAGGTCACGTGTGTTGCCCTTGCCCTCCCTTGGAAATGTTTTAAATAAAAATAAATAATGGAATACTGTCTGTGACCTGCAAATTTAATATTTTTTAAATGTTCTTATTAATTGGCCTAATTTTTGTTGAACATATTATGTTTTAGGAAAAACCTAAAAGAAAATATTTTCACATCCTGATCATTGGATTTGTGAGTATGTTACTTTACGTGGCAAAAGGGACTTAGCAGATGTGACTAAGGATCTTGCCATGGGGAAGTTATCCTGAATTATTCCAGTGGGCCCAATGTAATAATAAGGGTCCTCTTAGGGAGGGAGGGAGATGAGGAAATGCCTGGCTGTCGGCTTTGAAGGTGTAGGAAGGGACCACAAGCCATGGAATGCAGGCTGCTTCTAGAATCCGGAAAAGGCAGGAAACTCCCTTTCTCCCCTAGAGCACACAGAAGGAACGCAGGTTTGCCAACACCTTAATTTTGGCTCATTGAAACTGATTTTGGACTTCTGACATCCAGAACTCTAAGATAATGAATACATATTGTTTTAGTCTTCTAAGTGTATGGAGATTCATTAGAGCAGTAATAGAAAACTAATACAGCCTTTAACTTAAAAAAAAAAAAACAAAAACTTATGTTGCTGTCAGTCTTAAAATGTTCTAAAGTTTTCCCTGTCCCTACTTTTTCAGTAATTTGGTATTTCAACTTGCTCTGTGTGATTAAAATGTTTCAAGTATTTTCATTTCAAAATTCCTCAGCTGACAACTTATAAAGTGTTAGGGAAACATTAGATCTAGGATGTTTTGAATGCCACATACATCATGGCACGACGAAGAGCGGATTTCTGCTAATCTCAGAAAATTCCTTCTCACCTTGCCCCACATACATAAAATTTATATAATTTTGCCATTCAAAACAAAACCAAGAGCTAAATGAGAAAATATCAGGCTATACTGTCATCATAAAGTGGGAAGAATAAAGATAATTTAATATAGTGGAAAATATTCCCCTGAAAACCCATCCTTTATTTTAAACAGCTTTCTCTGTCTTCACAAGAAATACATACACTAAAAATGAATAGGTCTTCTTGTGAGTTTTGATGTTTGCTTATTATTTTTAAGAACTGCTCTTTGAAAGATAGTCCCCGACAGAGACAAACTTCAATTGCTACAAGGAGTGATACATCCAACCACTTTAAAACAAAATGTTTGAACACAACAGTTTTTAAAACAAGCTGCATCTTTCAGCCAGGAAGCTGCAGCAGCTGCTTTTGCCCTTTGCTACTAAAGGCTGTGCTGGTGGCACCACAGGTGACACTGTCTGAAGCCAGAGGAAACGCCCCCTGCTCACTTTGCCTTTCTCTGCTATTGCTGCCCATTCACAAACACTTCCAGGGAGCCAAGTGGCAAGGCAGTTATGATGATGAAGTTTCCAGATTTGTTTTCCTACAGTTGAGAGGATATAGTGATAACAAGTATACGGTTGATAGACAAAAGACAGCAAATGCCTCAAAGACTAAAAGATCACTTTTTTTAATGGACAGCTGATAGCTTTTGCTGAATTAATTTTACATTAAGTTTTCTTAACTCCTCATGTTCACTTTGCTTCTAAATAATCTGTAGGATCAGCAGGATGGAAATTGGACAAAAGCATTGCTCCATTGTTTTCACAAATTTTAAAGAATTTTTTAAAAAAAATTTGTAAAACCATATTGAGCCTTTCTGTTTTAAAAAATATAATATTGTTTTCAAAAGTTCGTGATAATGTTAACATACCAGTTATCATTGAAGATTTATGGGCATTATTCAGTCATATAAAAAAACTTAAAAGCACCACTTTGATCATCTGACAGTTTTATTGACTGGAAAACTGATCTCTGCTGAAACAATGAAAAGTTCATTAATCACCCTGACACGTCTATTAAATAGTCCTCACCAACCAAAACCTCCAAGATGCTGTGAGCAGCTGAGCCACTGGTGGTAATTCTGACAAGCTCTCAGATATTACGAAATGCTGGAATGAATATTTACTTCACTGTTTTGGTCTCCCAAGATTCAGACATTTTGACTTAAGAAGAGCATGGAAAATATTATTTCACCACTCTTTATTTCAAAGTTGATTTCAATATTTTCTAAAGCTTCCTTAAAGCATTGACCCTGAAAAAATTAAGTTAGTCAAGGAAGGATTTTTAAACTATTTAGTATTTTTTTTATTTAATAACATAACATCTCAGTGAAAGACAAAAGTTCACAAGCATTGTTTGTTTCTTACTTAATCATATTTATATTACATGTTTTAGAACTTTTTTATTATGAGTGACAATATATATAATTGCTAAGACAAATTCAGATGAAGATTTGTACTTAAAATTTTAATTCTTAGGGAACATTAGTTTTCAAGTTGATTTCCTCAGGCCAAGTTTCAATATTATAAATTATGAACATAAATTTTAATAATTAGAGAAGTTCTAACAAACCATGCCTCATATGACTTCATAAATATTATAGAAAAAAAGATAGTCTAGCAAACAAGGGATTCAACAAAGGAATGTGACAAAGAGGAGATCCAGGATGACAACTTCACAGCATTCCTGAGGAGACGCCAGTCCAACTGTGGTTAGGACAGTAGATTGTTCCAAGGAGAAGATCACTAAGGGGAAAAATGGCGTTGATAGATTATCTGTTTTGTCTGAAGGCATGAGTGAAAAAGCGTAAGTAGGTATGTATTTGTCTGAGTTCTCTGAAGAGACAGAACTAGTAGGATATACAGGGAGATATAGACCATGAGAGGAGATCTGTTAAGGGAATTGGCTAACATGACTGTGGAGGCTGAGGAAGTCCCATGGTAAGCCCTCTGCAAGACGGAGAATGAGGGAGGCCTGCAGTGTGGCTCAGTCTAAGTTCAAAAGCCTTGTGACCAGCGAAGCTGATGGTGTAGCTCAGTTGTTCTCAGCTCCAGGCCGAAGGTCCAAGAGGATGACATATAGAGGATGTACAATATGCAGTAATAGTAAATGAATGCTAAATAAATTTCTACATAATGTATGATGGAGTCTTTATCTAAAGTCCTTGCCATTTTGAACCTCCATTTGCACTATGGGCTCTTTAGATTTGAATGAATTATCCAACATGGGATAAATCTCAAATAGTCTTCTTTATTAAGAATTCTAGGTTTAAAATGCCCTTTGAGTATAAATTACTCAAAGGTTGGTTAAAGAAATAAATTGATCATTTTCGAATATGAACTTCTTACTGAGTTTCCTATGTCCACAAATGGCATCTTTACAGTTTCAGTGATTCAGGCTCAAAATCTGGGAGAACTGCCATCTCTTCTAAAATGCATTTCAACCTTCATCCCTGTCTTAATCTTCTCCCCCAACAATTAAGTTCTGAGCAGAGATATGCTGGTAGAAATTATACTATGGAAGAGTCTTATAAAGGAGCAACTCTTGTAAGGGAGCATAGAAAAAAGGATTGGTTAGCAGAAGTTAAAATATGCTACTTGCAAGTGAGAACTCAGTCAATCCTATAATAGCTCTGGAGCTAGAGTGGCCCGTCAGAGTTATTCCAAATAATGACAAGGGTATTGGCCTTTGTAAACTTCCCCCTGTACACGTTATCCAGTTATTGAAGGGGATACACAATCTCATAGGTGCAAAGTAGCTCTCTTTGGCCAAGTGCAATTCCCAAATAATTTGGCAACAAGTCATCTGTAGCCAACAGTCCTTGGAGCTGGAAGAAGAAGTCTCTGTTCTGAAAAGATACCTGAGCAGTGGGCTGCAGCATTTACCACTATCTGTTCCTTTTGTCACATCATGTAGTAAATACAACTCATCTGGGAACAACACCTATGGCATTCTGGTTTTCCTCTTTTCTTGGAGAAACAAAAAAGAGAAAATTAATAGGACAAACTATAGTCTCCATCACTCCAACTAACTTGGGGTCCAGGAGTCATTTTCTTAACTACTCATTTAGGATTTCCCTTATCTTCAGCTAGCATTGTGCTTGGTCAATGAGACAAATCTGGGAGAGTGACCCAGCCATCATTCCTGAGGGCTCTAAACCACTAGTTACCATGCTTTTCTCAAGCCTCGGTGACTGTATTTGTTTATTTACCAACAAATTTAAGCCTAAAGTAACACCCTACAGCAGGATTCAGTAAATTGAATCCCACAGCCAAATCCTGCAAACCCCCCATTTTGTAAATAAGGTTTTACTAGAATATAGTCATGAATTTTCATGAATTGTCATGAATTTTTCAGTTTTCACACTTAAAGGCAGAGTTAAGCAGCTGTGACAAGCAATGGATGACTCATATGCATTACATGTCTCTTTCCAAAAAAGTTTGTCAACTCCTACCTAGAGTATATGTTTTTCCCCGCACTCCATGCATAATAGCAGTTCCTCCACATCCTGATAATCAGTATGGACTACCCTGCCAGTGTGGCCTTGGAAATGACCTAGTGATAACCTTAACATTCGATAGCACTCTACCTGTGTCTTCTGGAGTGAGCATTCCTGACTGGCAGTGAGGACCTCTAGACCACAGAGCCAGAAATTCCTCAGATGGACTGTTGGGAGAAATGGGAAGTTGTGCCAGTCCTATCTCTGTACTTTGGTGGTCAAATCCATAAATTCTACCTTTAGTGGAAACACCTTGGAACAATAGATTTTGTTATAGGATGCATATCTCATCTTGGAGGATGTTAACCCATCCTTACAGGGTATACCCTCTTATCTTTCACCTCAGCAATGCTTTCAAAATGATATTGTACTTCCAGTAGCTCTTAGATGCTGTGGAAAGACCAGTAGATCCCACAGTCCTGTGCCCATTGTCATATTTCCATCAGAGTTTATGGGGCCCTTGCTTTGAGGCAATACTGTGCAATACTGTGCCAGTGAATCTCTCACTTTGTAAATCTTGGGACAGTGATGCTGGCAGAGGCCCTGTAGGCAGAAAAGGGAAACTAGTAGCTGGATAGGTGTTCATGCTAGCAAAAATTAATGGCTGCTGTTTCCAGGACAAAAGAAGCCCAATGCAATCAATTTATCACCAAGTGGTCGGTTGGTCTCCTTGAGTGCTAGTGCAATATCAGGGTTTCAGCATTGTCTGTTGCCAGCAGGATAGACAGGTTACTCATCAGCAGCTTCTCCTGAGAGTCTAAGGGAGATCAGAAGTGTTTTGACAACAAAATTCAAAATATGAGTTTTTCAATGTGTACTGTTAATAATCTTACACCTGGACTGTGATGATTCACAACCTAGTGAGTCCATAAACTGCAGGTGGATATTTGAAGCTTCCAGGAACATTGTGCTGCTATTTAGAAAAAAGACTTACTGGTAAAACATGTAAGGTATGTGTGCTATGATGCTCACATTGAGCCCTCCAGATTAACCCCCCGATCCTCCTGACTGTGGTTTCCTAATATTCTCTTTATCAACCCACCTCAACACATGGGACTCAATTGCCCATGTATTGGCTTTCACTAATGGAGTGCCCATTAAAGAGTTTGGAGAAAGGAGGGTGAACTTGAGATATTTATTGTCACAGCTCCATACCTGCAGGATTCTCTGCAACGGAATCCTTCCTTTCAGGTTGCAGGAACAATCATCTTGCTCTTTAATCCTAGAATAGCAGCAGTCTCAGTATTTCTAATATTAAGTCCCGTATGATACCTTGTTGTTTACCTCACTCAGATCTGTGTAAGTGATCTACTTATAAAATCCTCTTGAAAATGATCTGAGTGTTCCATCTTTTATCTGCAAGGATCCTGACTGATACAATTTATATTAAAATAATGAAAGTAGGGGGATTTTAATAAAAGTGAAAAACTGGAAACCAAGAAGTTCTCTTTAAGGTACTAAAAAGTGAAAAAAAATTCTAATAAAAATGTTTTGTTGATACTGAAGTGATAACCTGGACAAGTGATAAATCCCAATGGATATAATTAACTGATAATATGTAATCTCTTGCAAGAAAGGTTTTAAGATTGGAAGCTCCAGGAATACTAAATCAAAGTTAGATGTAATCTGCTTTTACTGATGTTGTTAAACTAGCTAATTGTATGTGTTCATATCAAAGGAGTGATCCAATTAATGTTTCAAATATAAATCTACACTTTCCTCCATGCCAGCCCAAGCAGGCACACACTTTCACTACTGCCGTGTTTGTAATTCCCATTCATCTCGTGCTGTGTCATGGATCTGTGGAGTCAACTAGACCAAGTGTTTCTGCTAATCTTGGCTGGGTTTGCATGCACGATGGTTGGCTGGATATTGGGCAGCTCTGTCGTATCTGCAAGGTCTCTCCTCCAGCAGGCTAGCCGAGGCAAGTTCTCACAGCAATGGAAGAAATGCTAGAGAAACAGTGGAAGCACAAGAGGGCTCTTGAGGCCTTGACTTGAAACGTACTGTCCCCTCAACCACATGCCACTCAGCAAAGGAAATGATTGCAGAGAGGGAAAAGTATGAGGGCCCTTCATATACTCAGTCCACCTTGTATGCCTTCTTTCATATCTCATCTTCTATCTCTGCATTTTTTCCTACCATTCAAGGCTCGTGTCTTCAAAATAAGCATTCCCATTTTAGATGACTGCAACTGTAATCCCTAGAACTACAGTTTGACAGGAACAAAGACTGAGACAAAGAATATTAAGAAATTCAAGTTTATATTAAAGAGACATAAAAAATTGAGCAATGAGCCTCAGGAGGAACAAGGCTATGTATTTGGTACCAATGGCAGACAGGACTTTGAGCTTTGTGCTTAGGTTGCTAAATGCCCAATTCTCTATCTCTTCACTTGCTGCTTAGATTCATCAATACCCTGTGCCTCTTTTCACACCAAGATTCATTATTAAGTGCATTTCCCTAAACCCAAACTCCCCACTCCGATACCCCAGCCCTACTCAGTAGCCTTCACAGAGCGGAACGGCTCTTGGAGCTCTCCTGAACAGGACAGTAAGAGTGAAGCATTGTAAGTTAAGCAGCAGTCAGATGTAGCAAGAGTTCTGATAACACTTCTGGTTATAATACAGATGCTTTGTCTTTATTACTATTATCACCATGAAGACTGCTTTTTCCCTTTTTATGACTCAAAAATTGCTGCATGAAATGAGCCATACAAAGAGGAAATATAAATTTCTGATTTGACTTTACACAATGAGGGAATGTCCTCCCTCTACTAAATTGTTACTCCTTGTAACAGCAGTAAACATAATGATAATAACATTTACATTTCCTCAGTGATTTATAGTTTTTATAACACTGCCACATACTTGTTTGGTTTTCCATCACTGTTCCTTGCAGCAGCTCTTCTCTTGCCTGAACAGGTAAACTTGGGCACAGTTCCGTAATTCTCTTATCCCGGTGTCCAGAGATGGGCCATGTTCTACTCAGAGCTCCTTCAGGTTCAAGTGAGGCTCCAGACCTATGTCAGGTATCTCAAAACAGGAAAGTCTTGGGGGGATTTGAGATTGATGTATATTTTTTCTACCCATTATTATATTCAGACATTATTGTTCATCAAAATGTATCTGTTTTGTATTACTCAAATATATTATTAGATGTATTTGTAGTACTTAAATACATTTGTTAAAAATTCATATTTCAGCACATTCTCCTCCAAGAGCACAAGAGTGGAAGCCAGGAAATCTGGAATTTAGAAAGTAACCCAAGGGATTCCGATGATTCTTTTCTATACTGTCTGACTCACCAGGAATACCTGTGTATAGCTAGTGAAGGTGGTCTTTGTTTCCAGGCCACTACATAGTCGACAGAGTCACTGGCCACAAAGGATAGTTCTTAGCAGGTAGTCAAAAGAACTGGACAAAAATGAACCTATCTTTCCTTATTTTTCAAAGAACACTAATTTTTTTTCAAATTTACAAATGAAACAAGATAATCTAGTAAAATATAAATCATTATATGTATATTTAACTATAAATTGGAATACACATTTTTCAGCTTATTTTTTATATTCAGAGACTTTCGCAGAGAGAACTCTATTGATACAAATTGTCAGATTTAATGGGAATAATTATCCCAGGAAGTTCTCTTGAGATGAAAGGAACAGAGCATCCACCAGGCATCTGGTCTGCAAGAGGTACTCTCACAAACATCATCTCGCTTTATGAAAGCTAACTGAGAGGTCAGGAGATTCGGCTCTGGGACCGTGAACAGTAATTCATAGCCTATCTTTGCCACTACTTTTGTGGCTTTGGGCAAGTTACTTAGCTACTCTGCTTCAATATCATATCTATAAATAAGTGTAATAAGTATAATAACGTGACTGACAGCAAAGTGTAGTTTGAAGGGGTTGATAGAGGGAATTTAGACAAACAAAACCTGTAGAGACAACACATAGTAGACACAAAATAAATATAAAATATAAGCTATTATAATTATTTTACAATTACAAACTCTGTTCATTATTCATCAGAGGTCTATTTTGATGCTCCTTAAAATTAAACTGATCTGTTATTTGGCTTAATTCAGGATGATAAGTTTTAAAAATCCAGTAAAGATAGTCCCCAACTTAGGGTGGTTCAACTTGCAATATTTCAAATTTATCATGGTGCAAAAGCAGTTCATATTTAGTGGAAACCACACTTTGAGTATTCATACAACCATTTTGGTTGTCACTTCCTATACAGTATTTATAAATTACATGAGATATTAATACTTTATTATAGCTGGGCCTGGTGGCTCATGCCTGTAATCTCAGCTACTGGGCTACTGAGGCAAGAGGAGTGCTTGAGGCCAGGATTTCAAGACCAGCCTGGGAGGACTGCAACACTGCAGGACCCCATCTCTAAAAAAATAAAAATAAAATATTTTTATTATAAAATAGATTTTGTATTACATGACTTTTCCTGACTGTAGGCTAATGCAAGTGTTCTGAGCACATTTAAGGTAGGCTAGGCTAAACTATGATGCCCTGTAGGAAAAGTTTATTAAATGCATTTTTGACTTATGACATTTTCAACTTACAACAAGTTTATTGTTATGTAACCCCATCATAAGTCAAGGAGCATCTCTATTAAAATATGGTAAATTAAAATTCTAGGCTTTATTATTGTTATTAACATTATCTCTCATCCATCCTTTATCTGAGTGGGAGGTGTGATATTAGCAACAAGCAGCCATTGCTGATACCACCTCACACTATTGACTCCTCAGAGATCAATCTTCAACCCTGAAAATAAACTGTGCAATTTAGAATTCTACAATTGAATTATACTACTCTTTATTAAAAAGAGAAAAAAATCACAGATTCTGTCTTGCCTTCTGCTGAAAAGATTTTTTAATATTAACTTCTTCATGCCCTGGTTTAAGTCATTTCACCATGGAATTCCTCTGGGGTAAGAGCTATTTTGCATTTTAACTAGAGGCCTTCGTAGCCTTCTCTCTGTGGCCTTTGCCGAACTCTGACTGTGGTGGCCATAAGGGACCAGCAGTAAGGGAAAGGAAGTGCGGTGCTTGCTTCCTGTCTCTTACTCTTTACGGCCTTTTAGGAGGAGGGGATGGAAAGGGCTCTCCGATTAATATTGAACCTTCAGGTTTCAGCCATCACATGACGTATCAGTGTTCTGTCCTTTTATGATTTCTGCTTTGCTCTCATGACTCCTTTACACACTAATGCAATGGGAAGCTAACCTTTATGCTTTTATAGACTGGCTCGGAGTGAAAGCAAGTTGGCAATCAAAGGCTGGGATGGCATTTGAAAGGAAGCCCGTGGCAATGGGGCCCACAGTAGGAGTTCTCTGAAGCCCTCAAGTGTATCATTTGAAACCAGCCTTTCCTGTATAGCATTTATTACTAAAATACTAATACTGTTAGTGCTCAAATTTTATTCCAACTCTGTTTAGGCTTTATGTACACCGTTACTCACAGTGTTCACAGACCTGAAGTATCTGGCCTTTATTTTTGATTTTACAACCACTCAAACTCCTTTAGGGTTATTTTACTGATTGATATGTATTACACAGCCAAAAGGGGATTACCCACAATGCATTTTCCTGCTTAAACATATTGGCAGTAAAATTAGATATTATAATATGTTCTACTTTTCTGTAGAGACGAGACTGCTAACTCTTAACTTCTGGAAATTTTAGATATATGGCAGAGTTTGGATCTGTTTCATTTTCAACTCACCTGTCATATCTCCTCTCTGACCATCTTCCCCTTGTCATTAGAGGCACATGTTAGCATGAAGCCATAGCATTCAACTTTTATAACTCCATGTACGATAAGCCCTACCCTAACAATTCGTAGATCTTTCACTGGGGTGAGGGAAGATGTCTGGGAGTAGGATGTAAGACAAATATTGGAAGGTGGTTATAGCAGGGCAAGATTTTCTTATAGGAAAAAGGACTTTTTTGAGACAGGAAAAAAAGGAAAGTTTTTGTCTACTTAACAGTACATCAGTTTTATGATACTGGAGGGGATGACATTGTCATTGCCTTTGCTCCACTGTAAAAAAAAATGTGAATGACTGAAAACTTCAAGGAGATAAAGCAACCATGGTCTCTGTCTCTCTAATTGTGGAGAGTGCAGACCTGCATGCTTCCTTACCAGGAGTAAGTCAGGAGCTGAGGGGAAGGCAAAGTGAGAGAAAAACATCTAACTGATTCAATATGAGGATAAACACTCACAGACAAGGGTATCAATATAGAAAATAACTCTGATGTTAGAGTTTTCCACTATGCAATTCAGCCATGTATCAAAAAGTTGCTTATACCTTCTAAATCTATTTTAAAAAAAAGAAATAAAAAGAAAATAACTCTGATGGAAACAAGTATAGAAATATTTTGTACTATTGTCTGAATAAATTGTGTATGAGATTGATGAATAATGAAACATTTTGCTACAGTGGATTGCACGTGCCCATGGTATGCAATGGACATAATAAAGGTGTGATATTTAGAAGCTCATGAGCACAGTGTGGTGGGACAGACACTGGTCCTAGGTTAGAAGATTGAGGTTTTCTCCTGGGCTTCCACTTACAGATCTTATGAGTTTGACAAGCTTGTGTTACGAAATGGTTATTAATAATCTCCTGTGTTCTGGAAAAGAAAAAACATCCATTCAAAATGCTTTAAAAGGCTAACAGCCCTCTACAAATGTAAAGTAATATCATTAGTAGATTAATCCTTGCCTTCAACAGAGTGGCTTTTGCCACACACTGCCCTCTGCTTAATTGCCATCAATGATTTATCTTAAATTAGTCCAGTTCAGTATTTTTCAAACAAGAAACATGAAACTTAGTCCTAATGCTCACAGTTATGGAAGTAAAGCACCAGAAACTGAATTTGCCTCTATCACCATTTTGCTGAGAGTTTCCTTGGAAAGGGTTCGCCTATTTCAGACATCAGAAATGACAAAATTTTAGAGAGTAATGACCTCTCACTTAATTTCTTAGAACAGCTGTTATCTAAGCTGTTCTTGGGCAAAATAATTACTATGCCTTCTTCTGAAAAGCAGAAAAGCAAAGTCAGTCAGATCTCAGCTTCTAGTCCATCCAGATTTGTTTCTCAGTTTTTGCCGGATATGATCCAAGCTGCCCCAGAGAAGCTAGGACTGTATTACAGGAAATGTGCTTGGTGTGCCGAGTGTGCTCCGTAAGCCTTGACATTTACGTAGAATCATCTTTGAACTTGCACACCTGGGCATTCCATCATGCTAAACTTAAAGGGGGAGGGAAGCAGTGTGGAATGAAGGTATTTAGAAATTATTTAATTTTGCCGATACAGAGTGTGGGTACTTAGAGACAGCAACTTAAACATAAATTAAAAACAAATCTGATTTTTACTGTTACCTGAAAGACACTGCCTTCTCTTCCTGGCATATGTTCACAAAGGCCAATTCTACACCTATTCAAATGGATTATTACACTCAAGAAATATAAAGTAATGTAATGAAGTAAGGTCTACAATTTTATCCTAATAATTAAACATCTGGTTCTTTAAAAGGTTACATTGATATTTGCTGTAAAAACACCCAGCATAACATTATGAAAATAAAGACTCAGAGGACCACTTGGTAGCTTTGTCGAATTACTTACAATAAAGCTTTTATTCTAGCATCTGTACTGTTTTAAAGATGCAGATTTGAAACTATGGCCATAGTCACTTTTTAAAAATGTATGTACTTTAAATTTTAAAGAGAAGATTAGTTTATTTTCAGTAATGAATTATTCAGGTGTTTACGCTTAGCACTATCAAATCTTTTGGATTTTGACAGGGTTTAAGACCATATTAACAACTAGCCACTAACAGTCACATTGCATTTGTATTCTGAATGTAAATATTAAATATATTTCTATTTCTTTAAGCTTTCAAGGGTTGAAATATTTAAAGGTTGTCTTTTTGGCCAAATAAAAAATATTTTAATTTTCTTACAATTCAAAGCGAGGGGAAGGCCTCTGACATTCACACAGCTCTGCAACTGAAATCAATTTTGTTCAAGTAAAAAAGCATCAGTTAGAATTTTCACATTGCATCTTCATCAGCTTTCTTAAATCTTCTTTGGAAAATAAGTGGGGTTGAAATAAACAATTTTCAAAATAAACATTAGAAGATTTAGTCAATCCACTACTTTGTTAGAGGAAGAGTACATCGGTAAGATGCTGTTTTGAAACAAACACGAGATATTATCAGTCAGAATAGGCAATGCATGCTGCAGTAATAAACAACCCCAAAATTTCAGTGACTTAGCAGAACAATAGATTTCTTTTTCTTCATGCTTCATGGCTTTCGGAATTCACTGGAGGTTCTTCATCTCAGTCCCTCTGGATCCAAACTAATGGGGCAGCCCACGTTTTGAACTCTGGGGGTCGTTCTGCAGTGCAAAGGGAAAGAGGATGCTCTTGGAGCCTTGGATCAAAGTTAAATGTGCAGCCAGAAATGGTACACAGCATTTCCTGTCGCAACCTGTGGCTCTATCAGTCACAACAAATCAGAGAATAAACAAACCCTGTGCTAAAAACTGGGGGAGAAAAAGCCATATATTATAAGTAACCCTAAAGACCAGCATAGTCTACCTATATGTCCAACAAATATTTGTTTGACCCTTTATTCCTCTAGTAAAATATACTTACATCCTCCCTGAGTGAGAAGACATAGAGATTGTTCTTCCAATCATGCCACAAAGGTCAGAGGCTTGGATCTGTGAGTGACACGCAGTAGTGTCTCTATCAGGGGATGTACTCATTATGAGCTATTATCTCTCAGCCTGAATCCCACCATCCTTTACTCCGATTTATTTTATTTTTTAGCATACAAAATTTATTACTACTGTATGTTCAACATCAAAATTTATGAACTTGCTCTTTCCTTCTTGTTTTTGTTTAGGTCCAAACAGAGACATTGGCTACTTTGATAAACTAAAAGAAGACTACATGACACATCTATTTCCTGATGGCATATTTTGTCTTGTTTGGCTTCAAATCCCACTTTTCCAGAGCAATTTCCTTTGCATGGGAAGTACCTCCAAAAGAGTTGTCCTTCAGGGCTATGCCCAAATGGACCTTCTTGTACCATTTATCAAGCCACTTCTGGTCCAGTGATGACTTCAGAGCTTCCTGGTAGTACAAATTCCACGTCACTTGCCCCTCCTGGGCTGAGTGGAGGAGGAAGCAGCACCTATACCCCACGTTATGACCCTGAGGTTCTGCAAACCATGTTTTCCCTTTCATGAACCAACTCTCTCTTTGGCTTTGCCATCAGGGGTTTCTAGAAAGAGACTGGAAGAAAATAAAAGAAAATACATGTTGCTGGAGGTGGGAAGTCCAAGATTAAGGTGCCAGCAGGTTTCGTTTCTCCGGTGGCCTCTCCAGAGTGCAGATGGCACCTTCTTGCTGTGTCATCAGAGCCTGTCTGTTGTTTGGGTGCCTATCCCTGATGCCTCCTCCTCCTCTTTTAAAGACACTAATCCTACAGGATTAGGGCTTCACCTTATGACTTCATTTAACCTTAATTACCTCTTTAAAGGTCCTAGTTCCAAATGCGATCTCACATTGGGGGGTAGGGCTTCAACATACGAATTTGGAGGGGGAAGGACACAGCTCAGATCACAACACTGTGTGACCTACGAAAGGAGAAGTGCCACAAACTCAGTCCTCTGGCTCGTCTTTGCTACCATGCATTCCATTTGTCACTGCACATGGTCCACTGGGTGCATGTGATATTTTTTAAATTGATGACATCCAAATTTATATCTTCAGCCTTGAACTTTCCCAAAAATTTGCAAGTCCTGTGGCCAAATTCCTACGTGACATCTCCATTAGTAGTCACCCGAGATGTAGTATATAATATGAACTCTTTGTTTCCTTTTAAGGTGCACCTGCCTGATTTTTCCCATCTCAAGAAATAGTAATTACATTCTTCAGCTGCTTAACCCAAAGAATCTTCTTGTATTGTTTACCTTTCTCCTTCTTCCATATCCCAAATCCAGTTCATTGGCCAATCCTTTCATCTCTACTTTCGAAATATATCTTAACTCTTAGCTGGCAGGGAAAGAAACTATCGGTTATCTGTCATTTAGATTCTCTAAGTTTATCAGTCCAGCTGAAGGGGTTTGAACCTGATCCTGTGTTTAGTAATGGTGTGCACTTGGGTAATTGCATTAACCATTATGTCTCAATTCCTTTATATCTGAAATGTATATTAAAAGTATCTACTTCATAGGGTTGTTATAGCACACACAATGCTGGCCATGTGGCAATTCCTTAATAAACATCAAGCACAATCACATGGTATAGTTTAAGAACTTCTCTCCATTGGGAAATGGTATCAAGTTCATCAAAAGTGCAAAGGCTTCAGATTTTTCTTTTTTCCTATTTCCCACAGGAAACCTTGGTCAGCAGTTAGGTATACTCAAAACCTAAAGTGGTTGAGCATCAATTGGATTTATTGCAGAATATTCCTACTCTCACCACTGAGCTCTTGAAGTTGATGCATGACTCATTTTAAGTGAGACAAGGCAACAGCCAAATTTAAATATATATGCAGCAGTACACTTGAATCATGACCAAGACTGTAGAGCTTGTCTTCTGCCAAACTGATCATTCAGGAAATATAATCCTTACTGCATCTGACCTTTTAATCTACGGCCTTCCTCTAGAACTACCTTTTATACAGACCACCCAGGGACATTCAGGCTTTAAAAGAGGGCTGACAATCTATGCCATCTTCCCATAAAGGGATAACGGGTCCAATTGTCATTCTTCTCTCCTTTTTCCCACCTCTGCCGAATTTTCAGGGTTCTAACATCATCAAAAAAATTCATATTTAAGTATCATTAGTTGATAAAAAGGTGTATGAAATTATAACATAAACCCAAAGACATCAATTCCTAATTATAAGGTCGTGGAGATATAGATGTCAAAAAATAGAACTTTGTGGGAAATGCTTTATATGTCGTAATGTCTGATGAAATGTCAGCTACCACTATCTTCAATGTGATCAGCCTACTCCAGTGAGGTTCAGGACACTGATCAGGGCAGATTCTAAGTTCTTTGGTGTCCTTCTGATAGGCTAGGTGCTCTGTGGCTCATTCATTCATTAAAGGAAATGTGACATTTCACAAAGTCACATAATAAATAGGTGTAAATGTGTCGTGAATTTCTCTCAAACACTCATCCTCTAGCCAAGAGTGGGTTAGGTATACTGACAATAGTGTTAACTGGTGAAAATCGTCCTCCATTTGTGATACATTTGTGGTTAGCTGATTAAAGTGATGGACGGTTTCTTTCCTTTTTTTTTTCTTTCAGAAACTTTGAAATCTGAAAATAATTAATTCTTAATTGTGCAGAGCATATGCAGAAGTCAGCAAGACCTTACTGGTGGCAGCTCTTTGAACATAGAAAATCTTACAGTTTCTTCTCACTTTATATCCTTAAATCAGGTGTTCCCACATGCTTCTCTCTTTATTTAAACTTTCTTGAGACAAGTTTAAGTTTTTCATTCTCCTTGAAGCTTCCTGCATCATTCTAATCCACAAGGTTGCCTCCTATCTCTGAAAGCCTGTAAGATCATGTTTTATGTTAACCTTTTTTTAATATATATTTCTTTATAAGTTAATTTTTCATATGTGAATGTCTTGCCATTCATATTAAGACATTAGGATAGCAAGGGATAGTAACTCACTGGAGACTGTATTTATATGAATAATTATATTTATAACAAAACAGAAGAAGTTATTTTCTGGAAAAAATATCCATGTAGTTCACATGATCAAAGAACAATCTGCAGGAACCACATTACAGGGACCAAAATGGGGAGCTACTGTCACCAAGTCACCTAACTCTCTTGAAAAGAGATCAGAGCTTCCATCACCTGACTTAATGCTAAAGATGAGCTGTGTTCATATCCAGTGAAAGAACCTATCAGTTATCTGACATTTAGATTCTCTACGTTTCCCAGTCGAGATGAAGAAATCGCCTCTTGATTTCACATTTAATTTTGTGTCTGCCACCACTGGACCCATAGCTATTGCCCAGGAGTTGGGGTTGTCTCGCACTGAACAGTTTCTTATAATGTGATGGAGCTTGGTTCTGGAGATGACAGCTCCATCAGAGTCACAAAATTACCCAAAGTAAGGTATATTGGAGAGAAAAAAAAAAACACACTCAGGTACATACAGTTTAGATTTCTATCTTTAGTAAGAATTCTTGGAGTTTAATAATTTATATTATAATAATATCTATTATAATATTTCTAGAGTTCATAATTTTAAGTAATGTTTTAGTTATCTTATATTTACTCCTCATAACACCCTTTAGATCTCTTAGTCATAAATTTCATCTTAACACTTTCATCTTGGCCTATGTAAAACAAGCTAGGGAGTAAGGCAGGTGGACTAACCCACCTACTCTGGGCTGCCTCACAATGGACACTATTCATCTTGTCAACTCTTCAGCATCTTCACTAATTTTTAGCCAAATCCAATAAAGTTTCAACTTTGGAGGTTATGTTAATATTTTTCAAGTTCCAAGATTTATGTAACAGCTTAACTTTGCTGCCATTTAACAAAGATTGCTAATTACCCCAACCACCAAAGGACTCTCCGTCACCACTATTTAAAGGGCTCTGCATGTCACTTAATGACAGGTCACTACCAGTATCAGTATTAGAACTATTTCATTTGTAAGTATGGTATAGGAACCTATAATATCTTAACTTAAAAAGGAACTTTACTAGTTCACATATTTGTGATGAACGGTTGGAAGAACTAAATAAGCATGACTTTAGAAGCTGGAAGCAGAGTTCAGCACCACTGGGACTCTCTCCTGTTTCTTGGCTCTTTCTAAATTAATTCTGAATCTGTGCAACCAAGAGTAATACAAATGATTGACACAGCCCCTCATTCATGCTCTTTTATCTTAGCAGTCCTAAGTAAGAAAAGGATTTTCTCCTTATTTTCTTACCAAAGAAGGTCTTAGATTCACCTAACCCGAGTTATGTGACCATTCCTTGTTTGATTACTGTTTCCAGAAATATGAGATCCTGTAACTAATGAGGTGGGAATCATATTCCCTTCTCTGTGGACCAATGAGGGGTGTCCAGCTTTGAGGTCAAGCCCCATTAGGACCATATCAAAGAAAGGAAAGAAGCAATCATTTCCAAAGAAAGGGGCATTAAATAAGTTCTCCACTACTCACCACTTGGATTTTCACATAGTAACATGCATAATAAGAGTAGACATTTATGGAGTCCTTTCTATGTGGAGTCACAATGCCAACTATGAATTATCTTAATTTATTCAAGCAATAACACTGTGAAGTAGGGACTATAATTAGCACCCTTTTACAGATAAGGAATCTGAGTCTTAGTAAAGTGGGGTAAGTTATCTAAGGCTCCAATGCTAGGAAGCGGTAGGGCTGGCATAAAACCCATATTTCTCTGATCCTTTAGCATCATAATGAAGTAAACCAGGTGGGATAGCTTGGGGAGTGAGAGTTCATGTTTGGACATCAAATGGATTGAATTCATATTTCAGTTCTACCTATTACTGGCTGTGTGTCTTTTGGATTAGCCCACTACACTGCATGGAGGAACTACAGAAATGTTTATTTCATAAGGGAATGAAATTATGTATTATGATTTACTATGTTAATACACACTCAGAAATTGAATTATAGCATCCAAAGTCCTCAAGTAACACTGGTATAGTGTCTATCTCTAAAGGTTATAAGTGAAATGAAATCTTAACGATCAAGATAGCTAGAAATTTTTAAATTTCTCTGTCTTTTCAGACTGGATATGCCATTTGTAACCTGTTTATGATTTTTTTCATTTCAAAATTGCTTCTCTAGTTATATCTTCTAGCAAGACATATATGCTTCCCTTCTCCCCACTTTAAGCAAAGGAGAACGAAGATACTTGCTCACTAATTAGGTGGAGGGTGATTCTGGCATGTTGAAGGTTTCACCTGGAAGCAGATAGTCTGGTGCAAATATTTCAGAACTAGTGCAATAATTTTACTTCTCTTTACATGGGTTAGAAATAGTAATAAAAAATGAAATGACAGTTGTTTAGCAATTAACACACCTGAACTCACATTCCCTTACACTTCTTTAGTTTTTATACAAACCTTATATATATGCGGTCAAAGTACAGCCTTCCACCTTATACTCTGCCAGAATGTATTCTTGCTGAAATGCAGATATAGCCTTGGAGTGACTTTGCTCAACATCCAAATCAGTGAGGAGAATGCGGTTTCTACTCCCAGTCTACCCCACTCAGGTCATTTACAAGAAAACTATGTATTACCCACAGACACAGGTGTATATTATTCTCTTTCTCTATTTAACTGCTTTTTGAAAAGAACAAACAACTAGTAAAAGTAGAAAAATTCACAGAATTTCTGCGTTATTACTCAATATTGTCTATTGTCTCCTTTGTTTCTATCAATACACATCAATATAATTGAAGTTTCCTCTTTTTTGACAACTTTCTGGCACCATAAAAAGATAACTGTTATCTTCTTATGAATCTTCAATACATAAATAGATTTTATTTCATGTACCATGGAAGGAATTTAAGATGAGATATTCACATTTAATATGTTCAAGATAAGAGTTTATCCTTAATTTAAATTAAACCACCATTATTTAGTTGTTATCTTTTATACCATTTCAAATACTGGGAATATTTTTACCTTCTTCTGTCTTTTATGGATATTTGAAATGCTTCCAGTTCACTTGAGAATAGTATATTCTAGCAATACTTTTTTGAAAAACACATGATGCATTAAACAATAGATAGTTATAAGTGACTGACTGTCTTAAAAGAAGGCCGACTCATTCCAGTGTTCTCTAGGCCAGCATTATCCAGTAGAAGTTGCGGTGATGATGGAAACATTCTCCATTAGTGCCATTCAACATGGGAGCCATTAGCCCTGCGTGGCTATTGGGCACTTAAAATTGTTTAGTGTGACTGAGGAATAGAGTCTTTGATATTATTTAATTTTATTTGATTTAAATCTAAATAACCTAGTAACTACTTCATTTAATACGGTTTTAGTCAAAGAATCTTCTAAATTTCACTGTCCTTTCTATTCTAAACACCTCAATTCCTATCTTCCTCACATTAATCCACTTTCCACATAATCATTAGAGTTTTCTTCCTGTATTCAGCATCTGACAAGTGTTAGTTGAGGGGTTGATATGTGCCAGGCCCAGTGGTATACAGCAGACATAGATCTATAAACAAAAGAAGCATAGTCCCTACATTCATTTAGCAGAAAATCCACTGGTTTAGGAAAACACAAAGCACTGTAAATAGTTTTGATCACATTACTCTTCTCTTCAAAATCTTCCATGGCTCCCTGTTACCAATCCCATGAAAACCAAGCGCCTTAGCACAGAACTCGATGATGGCTTTAATATAGTTCTTTTCTATTTTTTCTATCTCAACCTCTCAGCCACATTGGATCATAAGTGATTTCCAAAATTTTCCTGCCTCTGTCAATATTGAGATGCCCTCTATATTTAACCCTTGAAATTTTTGTCATCTCCTGTCTTTCAAGGCTCCTATGAAATATCAGTTTTTCTAGGAAAGAATATATTATTTTTTAATAATGACTTCGAAGCAGACACTAGATAGCTTTTATGTTATACAGAGATAGAGATTTTCTTTCTCAGTTTGAACTCATGGTGTTTCAGAACTAGTTGCTAATTTGGAATTGATGCAGAAAATTTGGAATATAATTCTAAGAGCAAGCCATTTTCTAAATCAAACAGACAAAACGAACAAAAAATGGCCGTCAGTTGTTTCTGTTATCTACCTCCACAACAGAGAGCTGTGATTTTTTTTCAAAAAAGATCAATTTACTAAGTCAATCTATGTGTCATATATGCTAAACTAGGAAAATGAAAACTAATGGCTAATAAACCTGATTCTTCAGCAGTCTTTTCACTTCCCATTCAGAAAATAGGACCGGACAAACTAGAGAGTCTGGGAGGAATGCCAACGTGCATTGTCTCTGTGCAGAGTCAGCAAACAAGTCATTTTGTTGATTGGGTATAATTTTTGACATCTTATACTCCTGTTTGACATTTCCATTATGTGTCAAAGGCAAGTACAGCTAATTGATCCTGGTCCAATTTCCCAATTTGAGCTTTTTCATTAATTTCTAGAGCATTATACAGTTGTGACAAGCTAATTTTTTCATAGTGCTTTAGTATTAACACTTCTATATACCATATCTTGCTTGAATCTCACAATTACTCACTTTATAAAGGAGAAAATAGATGTTAAAAAATGAGTTGTGCAAAGTCAAAAGCATACTAGTGAGGAATTAAAAATTATTATATCCTCTACATTAATATTCAGTCATTATTTATTCTATCTTTCTGATCCTTTCTTCTTTTTTCTCCCCTCTCCCTATCTTGCTCTCTTTCTACATATACAGATAAATGGACAGATACAGAGATAGCAATAGAATTGAAGATAGAGATATATGTTTGTGTTTTGTGTCAGTGCCTTTCGTTCAGTTATAATGGATAAGTAAAATTGTTTTAAGACAAAGAATATACAATAATTTTTTGTACTAGTTAGATAAATTTCATGAAAGGAATTTTTTACAATGTCTTACCATTAAAAGTCTCACTGTCATATTCTACTTCTGAATTTGGACACAGAAATTCAATATTTGTTAAATAAAATATACAGAGATTATTTGTGGAGGATAAACAACCATAACAAAATTCCTGAAACCCCCGTAGTATAAATAACCATAACTCCTACTTAAAATTATTTTAAATAATAACTTTTTGGCAATGAAGACCAGGCCATATTGCCTTTCTCTCTCATGAAAAAGCTGACATATCAGCCACCATGCATACATACACATATCCATATGCATTTATTCTCTACCCAATTTTTGGTGTTTTAACTTTGATTCAGAGGTTCTCAAAATCTTCCCTTTTCCTTTAGGTATTTGTTACCTTCACATTCAGCATGATAAACTTATTTTCCTTTTTCCCAAATGTTTTCAGCATGGTAATAGAATATTAAAGCTGAAACTGTCTAAATTTTATTTTATAAAAAGTTTAATCAACTAATATTTCCCTTACCTAATGGTTTTATCATGATTCAACAGAAGGTTCTCAGTAGGCAGTAACAATGAGTTAGATGCTGTGATCATAACTAATGTTGCAAAATACTTGATCTCTAACCACAATGAGATATCGCCTAACCCCAGTGAGAATGGCTTTTATCAAAAAGTACCAAAACATCAGATGCTGGCATGGATATGGAGAGAAGGGAACACTTATACACACTGTTGGTTAGACTGCAAACTAGTACAACCTCTATGGAAAAATGTATGAAAATACCTCAAAGAATTAAAAGTAGACCAACCATTTGATTCAGCAATCCCACTATTGGATATTTATTGAAAGGAAAAAAAAAAAGTCATTTTACCAAAAAGACACATGCACTCAAATGTTTATTGTAGCACAACTCACAATCACAAAAATGTGGAATCAACCCAAGTACCCATCAATACATCAGTGGATTAATAAAATGTGATGTATATACACTATGGAGTACTATGCAGCCATAAAAATGGTGAACTAATACCTTTTGTAACAACCTGAATGGAACTAGAGATCATTCTCCTAAGTGAAGTATCACAAGAATGGAAAAACAAACACGACAGGTACTCATTGTTAAATTGGAACTAATTGATTAATACCCATGTGCACTTATGGTAATAAAACTCAATGGAAACCAAATAAGTGGGAGAGTGGAGGAGGGGACGGGTAAATTTACACCTAACAGATACATTGCACTCTACCTTGGTGATAGGCACACTTCTAATTTGACTCAAACTGCACAAAAGCAAATCATGTAATCAAAATGTTTGTACCCCCATAATATTCTGAAATTAAAAAAAAAAAATACTTCATCTTTCCCCATCCAGACACACGGAAGGATTCCGATGCCTGACACATTTTTCGTTGGGCAGGGCTATATAGCCAATTCTGGCCAAGAAGTTGTGAGGGAAAAAAGACATACATAACTTTGGGCAGAGCATTTTGTTGCTGTCGCAAGACCCTCGGGCCTCATTTGCCCTGTGCTGCAGAATCTGGCAAAGGACTGAATGGTGATATGTCTGTCACCCTGGTCCCCAGGTGGGAATGAGGAGCAGAGCTACCTAAGGCCCATGAGGAACACATGGACTGAAT
>CAUYSK010054136.1:0-160877 GCA_963575035.1 Avahi laniger
ACCCTCGTGCCCCGGAACAGCTGGTGAGGCGCTGTTAGAATCTGGCTCCCACAAATGCAGGTTGTGATTGTTAACGTAAGTCTGGTTTCCTCCTCTGTGGCATTTCTTCAGTGGCCAGATGGTGGGAGTCGTAGAGGCAGACACTCAAGAGCCAGTGAGGCTTCAGAAAGGGGCGTCTGAGGAAGCGTCGGAGACTCCGTCTCGGCCCGCACGCCTGTGTGGTCAGCCCCATGCTTGCTTATTTATCCGGCTAAGTCTGCAGTCTCAGGTTCCAGAAACTCTGGCGAGGAAGTCCCGGAAGGTCCCCGGGCTGGGACTTGGCCCGCTGGCTGTCTGGGAGAGGCACTTTGTTCTGACTGCTCAGGAAGCACCGGGCTTCTCCGGGAAGCGCCTGCTGCTTTGGGCTGCACCCCAGAAAGCCAGCCAGGGGCCTGTTCCCTAATTCCCCGGGTGGAAACCAGTGGAAAATGAATGTTTCTTTCTTTTCTCTCTCTCCTTTCTCCCTGTCCCTGAAGCACTGAACTCCCTCAAGTTATGGGAATTAATCAGTCTTTCCTAAGGGAGGAGGGTCACTTTATGCTTATTGAATTTTAAGACAAGGCATGACGGGGCATGACTGTGAACAAGACCTTGGACATCAAAGGCTGGAGCAGACTTCCCCATGGGGAACGTCCTCACATCTGCAGACATCACGGTGTGTGCTCAGACACCCACGCTGGCCCGCAGCAGGTGGCTTAGGACTGGTGTTCTGTCCTTGGCTGTTCTCTTTCCAGAGCCGTTTTGGTTTGAAGCTCCAAGGGGGCTTTTTCAAGGCTGGGCTGTGATTCATTTGGAAAAGGTCTGGGGGTTTTCATTTGGCCAGGACCTCCTACAAGTCAACAGGACAGCACGTGGCATTTAGGAGCCTGGTGGACGTGTCCAGGCCCTGGGAAGCTGTAGCTGCTCAGAGGTTGGTGCCACTAAGCCCCGAGTCATTGTGGGAAATGGGGGCATTTAGCCTGGTGGTGACTGAGGACAGTAGGTCCCTACCCTGGCTGCCCATGCAGTTAATAAGCTTCTCTATCTGTCTCTCTGTCTCTCTTTCTCTTTCACGTACACATAGCCTTTCACCCCTGGAGTCTGATTCACGAGTTTTTGGTGTCACAGTTTCTGGGCACGGCGTAGTTGGCTCCGATGCTCAGGGTCTCCCAAGGCTGAAATCAAGGTGTTGGCCAGGGCCGCATTCCCATCTGGGATTCGGGTCCTCTTCCCAGCTCACTCAGGTTGTTGGCAGAAGTCATTTCCTGGCAGTTGTGGGTCCGAGGTCCCTGTTTCCTTGCTGGTGTCAGCTGGAGGACGCTCCTGGGGCCCACCCCTGTTCGTGAGCAGTTCCCACGTGGCTGTTTGCTTTTCTCCTCCCAGTGGATCTGGGTTTTTTGAAAAGCTCCTTGGATGATTTGACTCTGTAGCCAGGGTTCAGACCCTTCGACCTCAAGGAGTCCACAGACACAGATTTGGAGGGCTGGCATGTCAAGAGAGAGAAGATTTCTTCAGGGTCATGGCTGAAAGGCTAGACTAATGCCTAGAGGGTTCAGGGAGACAGGTTTCTGCTCAGTGTTAAGGAAGATTTATTTTTCTTCCTGACTTTATACATAATTACATCTGAAATGTTTTTAGATAGCTGAGATTTTGCTGTGTGGTTGGGTATCCTGCTTTTGTCAGTGAATGTATTTTCTTGTATTAATAAATATTTTGTAACCATTATTTTTAAGGGCCACATTACTCTATAATAGAGTTATGATTTAATTTATATAATTTTAATGAATTTTGGACATTTAGAGTGGTTACTGTATGTAGCTGGTTATTAGAATGTTTCAATGAATATCTTTTTTTTTTTTTTTTTTTTTTTGAGACAGAGTCTCACTTTGTTGCCCGGACTAGAGTGAGTGCCGTGGCGTCATCCTAGCTCACAGCAACCTCAAACTCCTGGGCTCAAGCGATCCTCCTGCCTCAGCCTCCCGAGTAGCTGGGACTACAGACATGCGCCGCCATGCCCAGCTAATTTTTTTCTATATATTTTTAGTTGTCCAATTAATTTCTTTCTATTTTTAGTAGAGACGGGGTCTCACTCTTGCTCAGGCTGGTTTTGAACTCCTGAGCTCAAACAATCCGCCCTCCTCCGCCTCCCGGAGAGCTAGGATTACAGGCGTGAGCCACCGCACCGGGCCTGAATATCTTTTTTTAACAGCTTCATTGAGATATAATTCCCATACAGTACAATTCACCCATTTAAAGCGTACAGTTACATTGTTAATTTCTGGTATGTTACATTATTAATTTGGTATGTTACATTATTAATTATTTCATTATTATTTATAATTAATATATAGATATATTGCATTAGTTTTAAAAATTGTGGTAAAATAATAATACAAATTTTCCATTTTAACAATTAAAAACATTTTTTTAAAAATTATGATAAAGTATACATAAGATAAAATTTACCATTTTCCTCCATTTTTCTCGTGTACAGTTAGTACATTCACGTTATTGGGCAACTGTCACCACCGTCCATTTCCAAAACTATTTTCATCTTGCAAAACTGAAATTCTGTACCCATTTATACACATTAAACAATAACTCTCCATTCCCCCTCCCTCCAGCCTCTGGCAACCACCATCCTACTTCCTGTCCTTATGAATTTAGCTACTTTGGGTACTTCACATAAGTGGAATCGTACAGTATGTGTCTTTTAGTGACTGGCTAATTTCACTTTCTGTCCTCAAGGTTCATCCATGTTGTAGCATGTGTCAGAATTTCCTTTCTAAGGCTGAATAATTCCATTGTTTGTATATACCACATTCTTTTTATGCATCTGTATGTTGATGGCCACCCAGGACATTTTTTTTTTTTTATTTTTTGTATTTGTATTTTTATTTTTTATTTTTTTTTTTTGAGACAGAGTCTCACTCTCTTGCCTGGGCCAGAGTGCCGTGGCATCATCCTAGCTCACAGCAACCTCCAACTCCTGGGCTCCAGCGATTCTCCTGCCTCAGCCTCCCGAGTAGCTGGGACTACAGGCATGTGCCACCATACCCGGCTAATTTTTATATATATATATTTTTAGTTGTTTGGCTAATTTCTTTCTATTTTTAGTAGAGATGGAGTCTCATTCTTGCTCAGGCTGGTGTCGAACTCCTGAGCTCAAACAATCCGCCCACCTCGGCTTCCCAGACTGCTAGGATTACAGGCGTGAGCCACTGCTCCCGGCATATTTTTTTATTTTTTTGAGACAAGGTCTCACTCTCTTGCCTGGGCTAGAGTGCAGTAGCATCATCATAGCTCACTGCAACTTTAAACTCCCAGGCTTAAGTGATCCACCTGTCTCAGCTTCCCAAGTAGCTGGGACTACAAGCCCACATCACCATGCCTGGGTAATTTTTTATATTTTGTAGAGATGAGGTCTTGCTATGTTGCTCAGGCTGGTCTTGAACTCCTGGCCTCAAGTGATCCTCCCACCTCAGCCTCCCAAAGTGCTAGGATTATAGGCATGAGCCATCTTGCCCAGCCATGTTAACCATTTGTAGGTCTATGGTTCAGTGGCATCACTTACATTCAGCGAATGTTTTCTTATATGAGATTCCACCCATGACAGGGTAGGTGTCTGTCACTGGATTTACCAGGTCAGAGGTGTGGATGGTTTTAAGATTCTTGATACCTGCCACCAAATTACCTTCCAGAAATGTGGTTCTAGTTTGCCCTTGGCTTTGAGGTTAATGGACTACTCTCCCTTGACTTCTTTTTGTGCTCGTTCTTTATGCGGAATTTTACTGAAGCAGCTCCGTCGGTTGGTAGGAGGCCGAGCCAGGTGGGTCCTGATCTGAGATTAGGGTTTGCGTCAGGTCGAGGGGCCTGTCCTCAGCTGGGCCCCGCAGGAACTCCCGGTTTCTAAGTGACTCTTGGAGACAGCCAGGCCTGCATAGGGAGGGGCCCTGAGCGGGGGCCACACTGAGGCCACAGGCACACAGTCTTTTGTCAGCTCCATGGTCCTTGGTAGGGTAAGAACTCGCTGTCCCTTGTCTACTGTGAAACTTACTAGTTTATTGCTGTTCTGGGCTGTGTGTAACCGAATCTGAAAAGCGATTTGGCTTCTCTGCCGTGAATCCTGGCAGAGGGCTTGGTCTGCCAGATAGCATTGTCCAGTGAATTCTGGCTCACGGAGTTCCTGCTTGGCTTTAGTTGAAGCTCCAAGGAAACAGAATGTGGTAGAAAAGGGATTTTACACAGGAAAGAAACTTGCGTGGCAGCACATGGGCTGGGGCAGCGGGACGCCGTTGGGTTTGTCAGGACAAACACCTCCTTGCGTGGGAGGACTTGCAGCGGGTTCAAAACGTCCTGGCCAGAACTCAGCCCGGGAGGAGCAGCTACAGCAAGGTCGTGTTTGGAGGGAGGGCAGCACGGTGCCGTGGGCTTGGAGAAGAAAGGAAAGGAATGGCCCCTTCTCGATACTGACTAGTCTTCCTGCGCTGTGGAGGACGTGCCGCCTTGTTTCTGCTCTCGCTGCAGCTGAGAGCTGGTGGTCCAGGAGTCTGAGCTGTCCTGGCTCCTGGCTTACAGAGCGGGTTCTCACACTTGCTTTTTCTCCTGTTCTGTGTTGCACATCTTAGCTGTGTCATTGGCTGCCGTTCTGATTGTGGTAAATCACTTAAACTCCTCGGGCCTCTGAATTCCCGGATGTAAATGAGGAAGCCAAACAGTAGCATCTTTAAGATCCCTTTAGTTTTATGATTCTAAATAAAGTTAAGTCGTGTTGCCCAGCAAATCCTTTGGAAACCCCTGTTGTCCCAAAGTGGAAGACCCTGTGGTGTCTGGCTTCCTGCAGTGCCTCGGGTCTGGAGAGCCCGCGGCAGGTCGGGGGTGGATTTGCTCTGTATGCAGGTTTAACGGGAACCAGAACATTGATTTGCTGGCTGCTGCGTTGGCTTTCCGCACTGCCCACTGGCCAGTCCGTGGGTCACTGCCGGGACTGGAACAGATGTCTCAAGGCCGCGCAGGTGTCACCTGGAGCAGCATGCTGAAATGCAGGGTGTGGGCAGCAGGGAAGCCCCGCTGTCAGTGTGGGGGGGCAAAGGGCAGTGTGGGGACATCTGCCAGGGCAGAGGTGATGGCGTCCAGGCAGGTGGTTGGCAGCGGGAGGCCTGGTGGTGCCAGCTGGTGTCTTGCTGGCTGGAGCACGGCCCCACGTGGTCAGGAATGCTTGTGCGGAGGCCAGCGCTGAGATGGGTAGGCATGCATGTGTGGGAGGGTCACATCAGGTTACTTTGGGGCCATCATTTACCTTCATCACAGATTACCGGTCCCCACTTAGCCTGCTTGCCTTGTGTGGACCCCACTGGGATCGGAATCTGAGGCTCCCTTCCTGCAGGGGAAGCTCTCTGTCTGTTCCCGTTAGACTCTTTTGAGCATTCTCAGTGCCAGCTGGAGTGGGGGCTGTCCCAGCCTGAGTTGGCCAGCCCTGGAGGTGAGCCGGTAGGTCCGAAGGGGGTGTAAGGGCAGGAGGGACTCCGGTGCTGAACGTCTGCACTCCCGTGGGGTGTGGACGCCTCAGTGGAAGTCACCGCTTTCCTGCAGAATGTTCCATGTGGCAGGCTTGGCTCAAGGTGGACCTCCCCCCACCCTGAGTTTGCCAGTGTTCCGCTCTGGTGGTCTTGCAGGAGAGAGAGGGTCCCTCCATTGACTGGGACTTAGCACTTGAGCTTGGCTTTGTGCTTCGTCAGGGGATCCCATTCCCCTTCCAGAACCCAAGCCCTGCGCTGCTGCTACAGAGAGCTGGTGGTTGCCAAGGTGAGCCGGAGCTTAGGAAGGATGAGAGGCGCCAGCAGAGTCTGGATTTGAACCAAGAATGGTTGTTTGAGCCTCTGCTCTTTATTCTACAATACTGGGATTGGCCAGCCTTTTCTTAAAGGGCCAGATAGTAACTAATTTTGTCTTTGAAGCTCAGAAGCAAAATTGAGGCTACTTTGTAGGTACTTACATAACCATTTAGAAAATAATCATTTAAAACTTCAAAAAACCATTCTTAGATCCTGGGTCACACGAAAACAGGTGGCAGTGGGCTGCCTCCTAACGCCTGGGGATTACAAAATTGATGACAAAGCCAATGTGGGCATCTCTCATCTGTTCAGGACTTTGCACGAGCTTCTCTCCTGGAACCTGGAAGGCAGGTAGGGTTGGTCTTCCTGGTCCCCAGGAGGACTCTTTCTCAGTGAAGTTGCTGGAGGTGGAGAAACAGAGATGGGAGGTGGTTGCCTGGTTTCCACCTCCCTCTGCTCTGCCCTGTGTCCTGCTGCTTCCCAGGGCTGAACATTCATTCCCCGAAACAAGGCTGGCCACGAGTTTAATAATCCTTGAAGCCGAATGGTGGGGTTCTTGGGCATTTGTGGTACTAGTCTCTACTTTTGTATTTGTTTGAAGTTTTCTAGAATAAAAAGTTAAGAGAATAGTCATTTATTGGTCAAAGGAATTTAAAAAAAAACCTCTCCACATTGAGAGAACAGGGTGTTGGAATCCTGAATCTTTCACAAGCCCCAAGATGAATAAACTCTCGCTCCTCTGTTTCCTAGCGATGCTTTCTCAGATGTTTCTGAGAAAGCAGTAGCCATGCCTGAGCCATTCTATCATACATCCAACCGTCCATCCAGCCATCCATTTATCTATTCTTTATTCATCTATCTTTCATCTAACCATTCATCTAACCATGGGTCCATCTGTCCATCTAACATCCAATCAGCCATCCAGCCATCTATTTATCTGTTCTTTATTCATTCATCCGTCCATCCAACTAGCCATCCATTCATCTATCATTCATCCATCTGTCCATAATTCATCCGTCCATCTAACATCCAATCAACCATCCATCCATCCACTCATCTATTCTTTATTCATCTATCATCCATCCATCCAGCTAGCCATCTGTCCATCGTTCAGACATGCATCCATCCACGTAACATCCAGTCAACCATCCATCCATCCATCCTCCAACCATCCATCTATCTGTTCCTTTGAAGTTATGTAGCACCCACTGGGGTCCAAGCATGATGCTGAGGCCTCGACTTCATCTTTGACCCCAAGGAACCCATAGATGTGTAACAGCTGATAGATGGGTGCTGGGAATGGAGGTCAGTCCAAGCAGACCCTGAGGGACTGACTGCTGGATTAGTGTGAGGAGGGCATCTTGGTGGGGGTGGCCCATTGGTTGAGTCTTGAATGGACTGAAATGAAAGGGATTGTGTTAGGCTGTTGTGGGGGAGGGGAGAGGCCTTCCAAGCAGAGGCAGCACACGGGAATGGACGAGTGTAAAGAAAGACCTGCCTGCCACAGGGTTCTGTAGGCTTGGAACAGCTGGCACACGGTGTTGGGGTGAGAGACTGGCTGGCGGTGAGGTGGGGTGGTCTGGTGTGCTCCCAGTGGGCCAGAGAGGGGTCTCATGGGAGGATGGGGTGAGTGTGGGGTGTGTAGGTGCCATAAGCCCTGCTCATGGCTCGTGGGCACTCTCTGGACAGCTCGTCCCCCAGCTGGGCAGCAGACGTCCTACCTGTGCTCACCTTTGCTTGGGCTCCCTGGCTCCCAGTCTCCGTTGGCGAGCACCTGTCCAGGCAGCGTGGTATTTTGTGTCTGTGTGCAAAGCAGACACGCTAGAGCTTCGATGTTAGTGCAGCTTCATGCTTCAGTGGGCACCTCACTAGGCTTGTGTGGGGCGCCTGTCCACAAACCTCTGTCGGGCCCTCTGGCGTTGGTGAGAACCTGGGGCCGGAACCGGCCTGCTGGTAGTAGATCCAGAGAGGAGTGGCCCTTGCCCCCAAGCGCCTCGTCCTCCCACACCCTGCTGTGTCTGGTGACCTTGAGGGCCCAGGGTGTGCACAGTGGACTGTGGGAAAGAGTCATTGGGGTTTTTTTGTTTGTTTTGGTTTTTTTGCGTGTGATAAAATACACATACTGTACAATTTGCTCTCTTAACCATTTCAAATACACAGTTTAGTGGCGTTAAATACCTTCACATTGTTGTGCAACCATCGCAGCTGCCCATCTCCAGAACTTTTTCATCTTGCACAACTAACACTGTGGATCTGTTAACTACCAGCTCCCCGTTCCCCTTCCCCAGCCCCTGGAAACCTCCCTTCTACTTTCTGTCTCTATGGATGTGACTACACTCGGACCCCCACGTGAGTGGAACCACACAGCATTTGTCTCTTTTGCAACTGGCTTATTTTATGTAGCAGAATGTCCTCAGGGTTCATCCATGTTGTAGCATGTGTCAGAATTTCCTTTCTTTTTAGGACCGAATAACGTTCCATTGTACATGTAAACGCCACATGAGGATTGCCTCCACCTTTGGCTATTGTGAATATTAGGGACATGGGTCTGCAAATTCAGTGATACTTTTTTAACATCAGATTTTTACGTCGATTTGCCCCTCCCCCACCTTCAGCTATGTGTTTTCCAGCCAACTCCCTTTCCTCTTTTTAACAGATTTCCAATTATAGGAATTTCTGTCCATGTTAGGGAAATTTAGGGTTGAGGGTAAAAAATACGAATGCATGTCTTGTAAATTATCTGTTCTTTTTGAAAAATAGTAAAAACTCGAAAGACACTGTGATATCACGAGGTTGTGCGCGTATGTGCGCGTGGAGGTGTCATTTGTAGACGGTGAAAGTCACTCTTTGGCATGCTGTGTGGTGAGTCGCGACAGAGTCGTGCAGCCGTGATCACGATGCACGGCGGGTGCGTCACCCCAAAGCTCCCCTTACCCCCTTCTTGTCGGCATCTCACCCACCCGCAGCCCACGGCGGCCACTGACGTGCTTTCTCTCCCGACGCTTTTGCCTTTTCCCAGACATCGTGTAAAGGGAATCGTGCAGCGTGCAGCCTTCTGGCTTCTCTCGCTGAGGTAACGCGCGTGGCATCACCCCGAGTTGTGTGTGCTGATGGCACGTTCCTCTCTATCACCAAGGAATGTGTCATCCCCTGGGCGGGTCAGGGCTGCCCTTTCCCTTTCTGTCCTGGTTTAACAGCTTTATTGAGATACAACTTATACACTGTATCGTTCACCCATTTAAAGTGTGCCGTTCTGCGGTGGTGAGTGTGGTCACCGCGTCATGCAGCCGTCACCACTGTCCGACTCCAGAACATGTTCGTCACCCTCCAGAGAAACCCCATGCCCTGCAGCAGTCTCTCATTCCCTGCTTCTCCTGGCACCCACTAATCTGCTTTCTGTCTCTTGATTGGCCTTTTCTGAATGTTTCCTACAAATGGGATCACACAGTAGGTGGCTTTTGGTGGACAGCGTCCTTTTCTTAGGGTTTCTTACAGAAATCCCTTTTTCCAGGCCACATCGTGTCCTTGGGGTTGGGGTCGTGGAGCTGCTCTCACCTGGTCTGTCCCCAGGTCCTCCTCGAGCTCCTTACCTCCGGGTTTGGGGCTCCTCCCCTCAGGGTACCAGGAAACAAAACCCCTGTCTCTTCTGGGTCCCCTCCTGCCAACAAGGCTCCCCTGTCCCGTAACCAGGGTCCTGCCTGTCCTGCCTCAGCCTCCCCTGGGGGTTTGGAGCCCCAAAGCAAAGTGTGGACGGGAGGCTGAACCCTCCAACCTCTGACAGGGGCCTGCCACTTTCCCATGAGCTTGTCTTCCCACTGCCAGGTCCTTTGTCATCTTTGCTGCTGGAGTGCCCAGGCCTGGGAAGGGGGCTGGAGGTAGGAGAGAAGCTTTCACGGCACATGGTCACGGTCGCCTGTAGCCTGGATTCTGGGCTGTGGCAGGATTGGCAGACACACTGGCTTGTACGGGGGAGAACCTCAAAGGTGGACTCTGGTCAAAGGTGGATCCCTTCACTGTCCCTAGTCCTTGGACTGGAAACTGCTGACAGGTGTCCCTGGGAATCGTCATGGTATTTGGAGTCTGTAGGGACACTGTTGCTCCAGACTCCAGGGCAGTAGCGGGGAGTACACTGGCTTCTGGGAAGCTTGATGCAGTTGTTGCTGTGTAGATGCAGAAAACCCGCAGGCCTGCCAGGGCCTGGAATAAGCCCCCATTGGGCTTTTTGGCACCTGGGCAGCCGCCTCTGTTGCAGGGCTGCCACCCTCTCCAGTGGAAGCACAGTTCTTGTCCTGGAAGCACAGAGGGCTTCTGGAATGAGCGCTGTAGACTTGCCTGCATGGATCGTGCCCACCCGTGAGCATCGCTCTGTGTCTCTGACACACACAGTCTCCTTGGACCGCTTGCTCTGATTCTCAGGGAGAGAATTACGACTCTGTCCTTTGGTTTGTTTCCTCATTGAAGAGGAAAATAGACGCACCTGCTTTTTGGCCAAGAGCTGTGGCAGCTGCTAGCTGAATGTTACCCGGCCAGAGTGTGAATTATATGGTCATAAATCAGTGTCTTGTCTGCAGAGAGCTTGGACGTGTGAGGAACGGCCAGCTTTATCTTGATTGCTGGGATGGTGCTGGCCTTCAAAGGGACAAGGACTGGCAGGTGGATGAGCATTCTCTCTGATTTGGGAGGCTTTTTAGGCTTCCCCGTGGAAGGCTACTTCCGAAGGAAATTTCCTTTGTTAGGTTTTGTTCTGACCCTTGAGCTCACCCCCTGGCTGTCCTTGCTTGACTGGGTCTCGGGGCAGCCCTCCTGGAGAGGATACAGCTGACCCCCACAAACTGCCAAGTGTTCTGTGTCCCTCTGCAGACACTCACAGCCCGGGACATGGCCGTCCTCGGCAGGTGTGTCCAGGGCTGGCCAGGCCGTGGACGGCAGCGTTGCTGACCTGCATTCCTGCCTAGGGGTTCCAAGTGAGGCTCTGTGCAGGAGACAGGGGCCGGGCCAAGCATGTGGAGAGCTCTTCCTTTGAGGTACAGGGACTAAGGGCTCCAACTCCCTGGGGACACAGAGCCAGGTCCCAGCCTGTGCCCTGTGCATTTCACTCACTCCAAGACTCCCTCGGGGGTAAGGACACTTACACTTCCGAGTATCATTATAGGAGGCAGAGATGTAAGATCCCACTTTCAATTATGCTGAAATCTGGAGGAAACGCATGCCTGAGAGTGGATGAGATATGGTAAGGGTTCTCATCTATAAAATAGAAATCTGAGCAGTCACCGGCTCAAGACCCTGCCCTGAAGATTAAACAAGACGATGCGTGCAGCAAAAGCACTTAACACAGCTGCTGGCATGCCCCGAGTGCTTAATAACACTTTTTATTCTCATTTTATTGTTGTTATCGTAGTTGCTGTTATGACAGATAGTGGGAGAGGATGTGGCTGCTTCATCAGCTGGCTGGGTGTTTGCTTTATTTTGTTTTTTTTTGAGGGGCCAAAGTGGAAGGTGAAAAGCCGCCTTTTTCCGTCTGAGTTGGAAAAGCCCAGCGCGTCCATTTCCAAGCAGCAATTTTTTCATACGGTTTTGTTGACTTTTAGGGATAGAACCCTTCTTTTCAAATGATATTTTAGATGACACCCTAACATCTAAAAAGATGAAGAGGGGTGCCTTGGGTCACAAAGCTGGGCCCAGCTCAGCCCCCACTGCCAGCCCGGGCTCTCAGGTCCCTGGGTGGGAGCTGCTGCTGCTCTTGGGGTCCCAGCACGGGATCATCGTCCAGCCCTGGTGGCCTGTCCTGTGGCCCAGAGGACCCACGTTTCCTCTCTGCTCTATGTGCCCTCCCAGGGCGGGGACAGGGCAGCTGCGAGGATGCTCCTTCCAGAGACTGGCACCCTATGTCACCCTCTGTCTTAGGTAGAGCAGGCCGGGCAGGGAACCTGTCACAGCTTCTGAATTCTTGGAACAGAGAGACAGAGTCGGGCCTGGGAACGACCAGTCATTTCTGGCAGTGGGTGTGGGGTGACGTGAGGGGACTTGGGGCCTGCGTCTGTGAATGTGTTTCGTCCAGACTTGCATTTGGAAAGGATTCCATTAGACAAGGCTTTGGTTTTGCTCTTTTTAAAAAAAACTATGGATAAACTTCACATGATGTAAAATTGACCACTTTAAGCGTTTCTAATCCTACATTCAGTGGCATCAAGTACATTGCCAGTGTCGTGCAGTCGTCACCACTGTCCATCTCCAGAGCTTTCTCATCGTCCCCAAACTGAAACTCGATACCTGTTTATAGCCAGTAAACGATAACTCCCCACTCCCCTGCCCCAGCCCCAGCAGCCGTCACCTACTTTCTGTCTCCATGAATTTGACTGCTCTGGAACCCTCACGTGAGTAGAATCATACAGTATTTGTCCTTTCATGTCCAGCTTATTTCACTGAGCATGATGTGTTCAGGGTTCACCCACATTGCAGCATGTGATAGAATTTCCTTCCATTTTGAGGCTGAATGAAATTCCAGTGTATGTGTTTAGCACTTTTTTCTTATCCATCCGTCAGTCAGTAGACACTTGGCTTCTACCTTTTGGCTGTTGTGAGGATGCTGAGTGAACGTGGGTCTACATGCCTTCACTCTCGACCTCTTGCAAACAGGTCCCTCCTACATGGGTGCCTGGCCACCATCCAGCCCTCTGCCTATTCATGGGAGGAGAACTGTTCTCTTGCAGTAACTGAGGTAAACACAGCTTTCTGGAATGTAGCAGGTCACTGATAAAGAGGGCAGATGTTCTTGGAAAGGAGAGTTTCTGGCTGCAAGCCCCATCCATCCCTGTTTTCTACCACCTTCTCTGCCAGGGGAGTTTGAGCCAGCCATTCCCAGGAAGTGGTGAGCCTCAGATATCATGCAGGGGAGATGGGGGAGATGTTTCTGTGTGATTCCATCTGCTGATGGCAGGTACAGACCTGGGGGCTGACTGTCCTTGGGCAAGTTGGCAATGAAACCAGAGTGGATGTAGGACAGGGACCCTGCTTGCTTCCCAAGTGGGAACAAGCCGGGCGGGTCTGGGGTCTTCTCCATACAGCACCGCGTGGTGTTGAGCCTTGGGGTGGGCTGTGGCTCTGTACCCCTGCTCGGGTGTGCAGGAATCGGGGCTGGAGTGTGCCTGGAGGGGACGGGCCCATGGAGGAGGGATACGGGACCAGCTAGTCAAGGAGTTAGCCAGTGACTGAGACTCCAGGAATTTCACCTTTCCTGTAGACCTGGGTCATTTTCTGGAATTACCACATCCCTTTCATTTTGCCATGTTTAGGAAATCTGGCTGAGCTGGTAATGACGAAGTCCAACCAAGAAGTGTCTTATACGTAACCTTCTGTTTCCCTCGAGTGTTTGGGAGGAAGCTGTGGGCACGTTTTATGGATAGATGCTGCGAGTCCTTTCCTCTCCGGTTGGGCCTGAGTGGCCCCGATAAGCATTGGCGGCACCAGTGTGGATCTGTGCGGGGCCTGGCTTCAGGCACGGATGTCTGTTTCTGCAAGACCGAGTTTACTCATAGCACCCCCTGCCCTTTTAAATCATGCTACAAGGGTGTCTTTCTTCTTGAATTCTGTGGCTACATTGTTCAAGAGTCATTACCGTGTTTATAACCTCAGACCCAATAATCCCACCCCTAGGGTATTTTCCTAAGGAAATCTCACCGTCCCCCTTTCCTTTTTGGTACTATTATATGAAACTATTCATTGTATTCATAACAGTGGAAACCTGGAAACAACTGAATGTTCTGCAACACAAAAGGGCTTCCATTAGCTTGGCAGACTGTTCTCTCATCATCAGAGGCTGAGGATGAAAAAGTAGTAGCCACGTGGAACATTGTCTTAAGTGGGGAAAGTGAGATACCCAAAGCTGAATGTGTTAAGATTTGTATCAGTCATCTCTTGCTGTGTAACAAACCATCCCAAAATTTAGTGACTTAAAACAACACAATTTAATCTCTTGTGACCCCATGGGTTGGTGGGTGGTTCTGCTGCTGCTGTCACACGGCTTGCCAGCTTGACTGCATTCAGCTTGTGGGTCGGCTGAAGCTGGCACCCGAGGTGGCCTGACCTGTGTGGCTGCAGAAGCAGTGGGGATGCTGGGAGGCTGGGACCTCTTCCTCCTTGTGACCCACTGCTGCTCCATAGTCTAGCTTGAGCTTCTTCACTTGGAGGCTGGGTTCCAACAGCAAAGACAGATGCTGCAAGGCCTCTTGAGGCCTGGGGCTGTGGACCTTGTCAACTGTCACTTTTGCCATCTTCCGTTGGTCACAGCAGGTCCCAAGTCCAGCCCAGATCCGGGGGTGGAGAACGGGACTCCCTTCTAGATGGGAGGGACAGCACTGTCACATGGCCCCAGGACATGGACACAAGCAGGCATGATTCCCAGGGGGCCCTGGTGATGCCCGCACCACAGGATTTTGGTCACATAGTCACAGGACAAGGATCAGAAATGACTGTGGGAAAACGAACCCAGACCATTGGTCAAGGAAGTGAGGTTGTGGATGATTTCTTTAGGCTTTCGCTATTGCCATGTTATGTAGTGGGTTCAAAATGAAAATTCTTAGCATGTTATACATTGGGCTTCTAGTTCAAGAATGTTGGGGCGGGGGGTCCACTGTTAGGTCCTGCAGGCTCAGCCGGTGCAGGACCTCTGCAGCCTGGACTTTCGGAAGAGGACATCTAAAGATAGTGACCAACACTATGGGGTACCTTCATGCTCTGGTGCGCTCTCTTACCTTGCCACCCTCAACGGAGGGTGGGTAGGTTTTGAGTACAACACAAATGGCCCCAAGTCATGGGGGTGTTGGTTGGCCACCTCTGTAAGGCAGACATGGGGCCCAGCCAGCGAGAGCTGGCCGTCCTCACATAGGATGAGGAGGCATCGTGTGAACACTGGTGTGCCTGGCAGATGGGTGGTGGGCTCGAACTACAGCCACCTGCTCAGACAGGAGAGGCCTTGACACCAAGATCCTTCTGGAGAAAGAGCCAGATCCCTAAATCACCTTGGGGAGAAAGATTGGTTTCTGCAGGGAGGGTGTGAACCTGTCCTGAGCTCCAGGGAAACCTCCACCATGCAGTGACCCTCCTCTCCTTGGAGCAGTCCTCCCCGTCCCTGCGCTCTCTGCTCTCCTCATCCTGGACTTCCATACCTGCAGGACCCTGGTGGCTGTCCCCTCAGTGTGGATTTGTGCTCTGACCTGGCCCTTGAGCTCTGCCAGTGCCTTGCTCCAGGCAGATCTGGGCAGTGGGATCCCTTGGAGCTGGGTGAGGGTCCAGGTCTAGTTCCTGCCACTGACTGGCGCCTCTCAGCTTCCGTCCCAGCCCTCCTTGTTGGGGGGCATGTGAGGATTGGAGGAGGTGACCCAGGACAGTGTCTTGGGCCCAGAAGCTGAGCTCCTTTCCCTGACCTATTGGGTTTCAGCTTCCTCCTTGATAGCTGCAGAGCTCTTAATGAGACAGTGTTCGTGGGGAGCCCCCACCACGTAAGGCAGGTTAGGGCTGACGGAGCCTCCCTGCCTCCTCCCCAAGTTGTCCCAGCTCAGCCTCGGCACAGGGGGTCCCCGGGGGTTGGAGAGCTGGGAAGCCACCATCTCAGCCCCTGCTGGCGTCCGGGTTGACAGTGAGGAGGGGTCAGGTCTGCTCAGCGGTGTGGTGCGCAGGTGGGGTTGGTGACTGACTGTTCATTGCTCCCGGGATGCATCTGGGGATTGACCTGGGCCTGGGCAGTGGTGGCTCAGAACAGCCTGATGATCTCCGATCACTCAAGCCACAAGTGACCGGATGGGCATGGCGCACCCCGATCCTCACCCAGGGCAGCCTGGCCCACCTGCAGTGCTGCTAGGGGAGGGCCAGTGGAGGGGGCCCCCAAAAAGGGCTGTTTTTTCTGTCCTGGAAGGAGCCAGTTCCGAGGGTGAATGGCTGTCAGCAGCTAGGATAAATCGCCTGCTGACTTGTTTCATTAAGAGGCCTCTTGCCATGGGAGAGTTCGCAGCCCTGCTGCAGGGAGGAAGTGGTGTTTACGGATCGGCCAGCTGGTGCGGGGTGAGGAGCTGATCCCTCGTTAGGCAGCCGAGCCGGGAGGGCCTGCTGCGTGCCAGCCCGTTCCTGCCATGCCATTGCCCTAATGGCTGTGACGATGGATGGATGGATGGATCAGGGCCTGGGCTGCCAGGCAGTGAAAACAGGAAACCTAATCTTTTAAAAATAATCCGGGGGAGGGGAGAAAGTGGAGCAGCAACAGATGGCTCCCATGGGGCGTGTCTTCCAGCAGGCCTGTGCTTCCCAGAGCTGAAAATGCCAGTGAGTCGTCAAAAAGCTGAGAGCACCCACCGAAGATGCCCCAGTGGGCAGTGGGCATCTTCAGGGTCTGTCCCTAATACTAGATGATGATGTTTTAGCACAAAGCCTCCCTGACCCCAGCCTCTCCCTCCTGCCTCTAAAATCATCCCCATGTGGAGCCCTCTGGCTGTGACTGTGACCCTTTCCTGCCCTGGACCTCTGCCCCGGCCCCCACCCAGGTCTGCCATTGTATGTGCCAGATTCATCCAAGGGGTCCTGATCGCAGCTCCCTTCTGAGAAACCCCGAGCTGACTTTGGACTGGGGTTCAAGGCCGTACATCTCAGGCAGGAGGTGTGCAGGGCTATGCAGCAGAGCACCTCCTTCCTCCCGGCCAGTTCAGAGATTCCCTCTGCCCCACCGTACTTCCTGCACCCCGTCCCTTTGCCAAGAATGTCCCCCTGACCGCACGTGTCTCCACCTGCCCAGCTCTGAGGCTACCTTGTTCATTTCCCACCATTGACCCACCCCATGTCATTCTCTCTCCCTGACTTCCATGTAGCTGTTCCCTCTTCCTCCCGACCTCCCTCGGTCCCTTATTCATGCCTCCTTCCTGCCCTGGCCGGGCTCCCCTTGGTACTTGCATGTGCGTCTCCTTCCAGACTGTAGCTCCTGGAGAATGAGCCATCCTGTTATCTCTGCTTCTCGCTCAGAAGACACACTCCTGGGTGGCGGTGCAGAGGGGAAGGGGCTCTTCTGCCACCTGCTCTTGGAGGCTGCCTGAGCACACAGCTCCCTCCAGAGCTCCAGGTCCAGTAGAACATGCAGAGGTCCAACTGTGCCCCAAGCTCTCACAGGTGCTTGAACCACTTCACCCCTTGCATGAGGACCAAAGGGATCTGCCTCCTTCTGTGAAATGTGCTTCTGAAAGGAGGAGGATCACGTGAGGTTTTGTGAATACCTGTAGTCCACGGAATCGAGTTTCTGCTGTAGCGACAGCCATGTATTGGGTTCTGGGTGAAGTGTATGGGGAAAATGACCTCCCTTGGAGTAGCCAGATCCAAATGGCAGGGAATCTCCTCCGTGCCTGCTGGCTCTGGCTGCCACTCTACCTGGGTCACTTGGCTCAGTGGCTCTGACTGTTTTGGAGGCAGCATTTGCTTCTAGGCCAAGTTGAGGTGTGAAGTGTTGAGAACACAGGGATCCCTGAGCTCACCACCCAGGCTCGATCTGCCGGGGAAGCCGGGAGCTTTTGAGGCCCCGAGGCTGCCTGGAGAATGTGCCGCTCCTTCATCCACCTGGAAGCTCTTCTCCCTTCTCACTGCATACGTCTTGTTTTAGTCACACTCTTTGCAGCAGGCTTCTGAGATATAATGAAAACCAGCCGTGGATGTTGATGTTGGGTCTAAGACCTACCTGCCAGCTCGGTAAGGATGCTCTCTGGACCTTGGTGTTCCCTTCTGTAAGATGGGTCGGTAACCTCAACGATCACTGCTTCCTGGAATTGTTGACACGCCAGAGAGTAGCCAGCTTGCACAGCGGGCTTCCAGGGAGATTTGTTTCATTCTGTGGTTCTCCACATTTCGAATAAGGGCTTAGATTTGCTTTCTCTTTATCAAACTGTCCCTGAGAACTTGCGGGGGGAATCTTTCTGCTGTGGTAGCCTCTTGGTGTCTTGGAAGCCTGTCTGTAAGAACCTGCCCGTTGGTGGTGGGGCAGAGTCTGCAGAGACATTGGCTTCCATGGGTTGAGTCCCTCACTCTAATGGGCTCACAGTACCTTGTAATTACCTCCTGGTTCCAGCCTCGCTGGCAGCCCGCTAGAATTGCCTCTGTGTTAATACTTCCTTCTACCCAGGGCAGGAGTAATTGGTATCTATGATTTGCTCCCTCTTTTATAAATTAGAGGATGGTGATACAGATAGAAAACGACCTGCTCACACCCCGGAGTGAGGCTTTAGGCTTCTGAGGCTCATGGTTGAGGTTGAGCCACCCCAGGGAGAGTGGAGGGGCCTTTGCTTCACAGGGAAGCCACAGGAGACCATGTCCCAGGACCCCAAGGGTTCTCTGCCCCCACCCAGTCCTCTGTTGCTTCTCTCCCTCTCCCCATCCCCCAGGTCCAGGGAGGGGGGCGATATCTTCACAGGAGGGGTCCTAGATGATGAATTTGGAGCAAGGGGCTGGGGGTTTCCATAGGGTCTCAGAGGAAGAAGAGCAGGTAGGAGTGTCTGATTTCCAGGATTCTTAGTTCTCAGGATTCAAGCCAGATCCTCAATCAGTGGCAAAAGCAATTTTTGTTTTCCTGGTTGGGTTCACAGGAGTTTCTGTGTGTCCCCTCTTTTTTTCATGGGGCAGCTTTCGGCGGGGGGAGGGGGCAAGGGGCGGGGTTGTCCTTGTTATAAAAGTGACAGTCCTCACCTGTTACCTGTCATTACGTCTTGCTTTCCCACTAGAGCAGGCTCCCGAGGCTTGCAGCCACTGTGTGCTTTGCTGGCTTCCGTAGCCCCAGCACCTAGAACAATGCCGGGCACGTAGCAGTGGGTGCTTGGTGAATATTTGCAAAGTGAACGGATGACAGAACTGCCTGCCGCATCTTGGGCCCCCTGCTAGGCGCAGTAAGGCATGGAAATGTGATACTGGCTAAGTTTCCAGTCTAAATGGGAAGGTGGGACGCAGAAGGTGAAGATTAAAATGAAAGTGGCAATTCACAACATAGTGGTAGAGAAGGTTGATGTGATTGTCAAACAGATTGCACAAAAGCTAAGTGCTGTGAACATTCAAAACAGGGGAAATTGTTCCAGGGTGAGGGCAGGGGAGTGTGGGTTTTGTGGAGGACACTAAGGGAGGGTGGGATTTGGTGAAGGGCAAAAGGACTAAGGAGACGTGGCCTGGGAGGGGGAGGGTGGCAGGAGAGTTTGGGGGCTGTGACCAGAGCATGCTCAGAAACAGACCAGAAAGGCCAAAGCCAGGTTGTCTGGGCCTGTGACACTAGGCTCGACAGCCCACATGTTTCCCTCATGCCTTTGAAACCTTCCTGTGGTTGCCTGGATGGAATTCCTGCTTCATCCTCTGGCTCTGGTCTGTCTGAGTCCCTGGATGGCATAGCCCCTGCTTCTGATAGGGAATAACAAGCTCCGTGCATTCGGGCTGCTGTAACAACACACCATAGCCTGGGCGGCCTCCAGACAGCACAAACTGATTGCTCACGGTTCTGGAGTCTAGGAAGTCTAAGGTCAAGGTGCTGACAGATTCGGTGTCTGGGATGGGCTATCTGCTTCGTAGATGGCACCTTCTTGCTGTTTCTTCACGTGGTGGGAGGAGCAGAGACACCCTCTTGGCTCTTATAAGGGCACTAATCCCGCTAATGGGGGCTCAGCCCTAACGACCTCGTCACCTTCCAACAGCCCCCACCTCTTAGTGCTATTGCGTTGGGGATTAGGTTTTAACATAGGAATTTCTAGGGGGATACAACATTCACTGTATAGCACAAGAGGTGACACCATGGAGTGGGTGAAGGGTGACCACCTAGCCATGCGACAAGGGCTTGACCAAGGGAGTTGGGGTATGGGTGTGTGCATGCGTGAACATTTGTGCATGCATGTCTCTGAGTGTGCACATGTGTGTATGCATGTGAATGCTTGTGCCTACCTGTGTGGCCCACCCTCCGAGACTGGGCTTTGGGCTGTCTGCGCTTTCTTTAGCATCTCTTAGACAGGAGTGCCAGCTCCCTCCTCGATGCCTCTCAGAAGATGAGATGACAGCACTGTGAAGGCCCTTCGCATGCAGTGGCTCCCTCCCCTCCCTGCTAGTGCCAGGCCCACCCCCCAGCCCCCACTGGCTGGGCCCTGGGCTGCTGGGAGGAGGGCTCAGGGAGGAGGGCTCAGGAAAGGTAGCTGAGGCTGGGAGGGCCTGGCTCTGTGGGGTCTGCGACGCCCTCAGTTCCAGCTGGTGAGGGACTAGGCAAGTCTCCCACCTGCCCAGAGCACAGTGACATTCGGGTTCTGTTTCTAGGCCCTGACTGCCATGTGGTTCTCACCCACCCTCCTGATATAGGTGGCCGGGGGCTCTGCTCTCCTTCCCTGTGGCAGGAGCACTTTGCTGACCTCTTGCTCCCTCTCTCCACCCGGCGAGCTCTGACCCAGGCCCTGCCTTCCCCCAGGGAGCCACCTCTTCCTGCCTTTCCCACGGGCACAGGCCCTGGTGCCTGGGACCCCGGGTGCCACACACAGGCAGAGACAGGAGAGCCCTTATCTCAGCCACCGGCCTGGAGGGCCAATTTATCTCTCCTTTCCACATGGTCTAAAGGAAGCTGGTGCTGAAACGGCAGATGCAAGGACTGACTCCACAACAGGAAGACAGGCTTGGGCACAGGTCTCTTGGCATCACCTGTGGCTGCCATGGAGTCGTCACTCCTGCCGTCCTGGGCTAGGGCTCTCCTGTCCTGGATGGCTGCCCAAGTTGGCTTTTTGGACTGCCATTTATACTTTTGACTCAGTTAAGTATTCTCAGAGCTCTTTGCAGAATGTGCCATTGGGGGTGGGGGCAGGACCTGCCCATAGCCCAAGGTCCCGGCGGGAGTGGGTGCTTCTCTCTCTAACTGGCCCCGCTGGGCAGCACCTCACGGTAGGTGGTGGTTCTTCTCAGGCTCAGCTCTTGCTCGCGCCTCCAGAAAGGTCAGACCACCCTGTCGCTCCTAGCCACCTTGTGAGTGAGGCGAGCCATGTTCTTCCAGGAGGCAGGCACACGGCCTGAAGGAGAGTCCACTCCCCATTTGCCACTCACTGCGATGCTGCCAGTCTGCCCGGAGACCCTGGCTTCCTCCAAGGAGGAAAGACTCCCTCTAAAATCTGGACAGAGCAGCCCTCGGCAGGGCTGGAGCTGAGTATTCTCATAGATGTCTCTGGTCCCCTCAGACACAGACTTGAGGACAGCCACGGAGAGCCCACACTGGGAGCAGTTGGGCCGGCTGCTTCGGGGAGGGTGTGCCCAGGCAGGAGGTGGCCAAGCCTGTCTGCAGCGGGACTGAGGCTCATGCGGTCCATTTCACAGAAGGGACAGTCTAGTGTTTGAGGCAGGAGGATGCGAATTCACTTGACTGATCTGTTGTGCCCTTTTTATGTGCCTTGGGTCCCTTCTTCCATTTAAATACAGAGGAGAACACCCAGGCCCAAGGAGCCTGGACCAAAGACATCATCCGAGCCCAGAGCAGCATGCGTTGTGATTATTTTGGGACTTCCTCTCTGTCCACCTGGGCTCACTCACTGGGTGGACCCCACCGTGTTTCTCAGACCCCACCCAAGGCAGGTTGACCAGGCCAGGTGGAGGGCACAGGCTTTGCCAAAGCCAAGACCTCTGGCTGGAGACGGCACTGTGGGGCCCATCCTCCAGGCTGTCACCTGGGGACACAGAGGATGTGGCCTGAGCTCCCACTTTCCCAGTCTGCACTGACAGCTGCTGAAGACTTTGGTTTAGGGGAAGTCCCTGTGGGTCTGGAGGTGGCTGAGTGACACAGGGCTTGTTGCTCACTGTCTAGTTGGTATCCCACCAACACCGTGGCTTATTTGCAGTGTGCTGCAGTAGGTAGGGTGACGGGTAGAGTCACAGAGCTAAGGGGTCCACGATAAGGAATTCCAGGTCCCTGTGCTCATCTTGCATCTGGTGCTCCTGCGGGTGGAAGGCAGAGTCACTGAGGCTCCTGCCTTTTCTGGCCTTTGCTATCTGGTCAGGAAGCCTGGGCACCAAACGCGGTTTCATTTGGCCTGGTTTGCGCATCCCAGGGGCCAGAAACAAGCTCTGGGCCTTCATTTTTGTTTTCTTCCCAGTGGTCTTATTTTTTACACTGTTTGATTTCTTAAGGCTTCCTCAGATCCTTTTAGAAACAGCGGGTAAAAACCCACACAAACAAACTCTCCGCTGGGCCTGGCGCTCTCCGGCGCCCACATCCTGCACTCCTTCCTCATCCTTCCTCACTCCTTCCTCGCGACCTGCTAGACTGGGTGGCCCCTTGGGTGGGGCAGGGCAGGGTGGGGTGGCGCGTTGCCTGGGAAACGGTGCAAACCTTCTCCTGAGTCTCCGTAAATGATTCATTTCCTGCAAGTGTCCTGTGCTGTTTCCAGCAGAATCTCTGTTAACGTATGAATCAAGATCCCGGCTGACAGTTTCTGCCACGGCTGATGTGAGCTTTCCCTTCGGAAACATCCTTGCCACAGGCCCCGGGTGATCCTTTTGTACTTACTGACACTGCGTGTGCATGTGCGTGGTTATGAGCTGCCACACGCTGAGGAAGCCAAGGATATTCTTTCATCATACGGCGTGTTACCTGTGCTGATGGGTTCTTGGCAGCATGTCAGTGCCTGGGCAGAGAGGAAGAGAGACGTTCCTAAGCTGCGTGATGAATGTCTAGGTCTGCGGTGACTACAACAGCCAAGTTCGGAAAATGAGGAGAGAATGATGGTTGAGGCCTCTCCCTGTCGTTTAGAACGGGGGTTGGCGAACTACAACTCAGTCCTGCCCACTGCCCGTTTCATCAATAAAATTTTATAGGAAACACAGCCTTCTCATTGCCTTACGTATAACTTGTGACTGCTTTCGTGCTATAATGGCAAGGTTGGGTAGCTGAGACAGATACCACATGGCTTGCCAAGCTGGAGATACTTACCATCTGGCTCTGTGCAGGAAAAGTTTGCTGACCTCTGGTTTGGGATGAAACACAGAAGTGGAGAGACCCTAGAATAGCAGTCATGTGTAGAAAGAGCCTCCTCTCCTCCTGCTGTTTTATCTCTGCAGCTAGGCTCACTGTGGATGAGACAGGTTCTCTCTCTTGCACCCGAGAGGGGCCAGAAGTTCTGTGATTTGGATTTGGGGGAGACAGGTGAGACTGTGTTCAGAGACCAGGCCCAGGACTGAGTGTTTGCCAGTGGTGATCTGGAGGCTTCTGGGACAGGATCCTTTTAAACAAGTGAACATAACTCACTTTAAGCTTTTTAAAAAAATTCCTTCAAAGCCAAAAACCATGCAAATACTCTGCTGCCTGAGCAAGCTTGAATGATTGAAAGGGTAGAAAATAGGGCCTCTCGGAAAGTATTTGAAGAGGTGGATTTTTATAGCCTGGAGAAGCAAGCTGACAAGTGCCGCTTGGTTACCACTAGGCACTTTGCTATTGCGTCCAATCTCAGAACAGCCCTGCCAAGTGGCTCCTGGTTCCCCAGTTACCATGGAAGCTATTGTATGAATTGCTCAGCCCAGAATTGGGGAGAGGGCCATTCTCCCCATGGGGAGCATGCTGCCCTGTGGCCCAGCCCTCTGCGCAGAGCATGGGGAAATTAGCCAGAATCGCAGCCGTCCTGTGGGACATAAGGAAGCACATCTTGACTGTAGTAAGCATGGTTAAACACTGGGATTAGCTGTCAGGGTAGTGTGAGAAATTCCCATCTGGGGAGAGCTTCGGAAATGAGAAACTGTTTTCAGCTGCGTGGTTACAGGGCCCTGGCCTCAGTGGCCTCTGGAAGGCAACCTTTCAGCCTTTCTAATTCAACAGTTCTCTCCTCTGTCAATAGCAAACCCGTTGCTGGTTCATATCGCAATAGTGCTGAGCACTTTTAGAACTTCTAAGGCCCTGAGCTACTGGGGGTTTGTTTTCTAGGGTGGTTCTTACACCTGAGAAATCTTCTAGAAGACCGAGCCATCTTAAGTGGTCCTCGTGCCTGTTGTGCCTTAGCTCTGTCTGCCTCAGGTTACTGTCAGCTCCAGGGCTCCTTTTCCTGCAGGTCTTGGTCAGTACCATGAATGGTTAGGGGAGTGCGGGTCAGGGTGGGTGGTCACCAGCAGGTTTCAAGGAGTTGGCTCATTTCATCTAAGTTGCCAAATTTATGTGCACAGATTTTGCAATATTTATGTAGTAGCCTTTCAGTGTCTCTGAAATCAATAGTCGCATGCCCTCTGTCATTTCTAATGTTGATAATTTGTGTCTTTTTTGTTTGTCTGGCTAGAAGTATCAATTTTTTTTTTTTTTTTTTTTTTTGAGACAGATTCTCACGTTGTTGCCCTGGCTAGAGTGAGTGCCGTGGCGTCAGCCTAGCTCACAGCAACCTCAGACTCCTGGGCTCAAGCGATCCTACTGCCTCAGCCTCCCAAGTAGCTGGGACTACAGGCATGCACCACCAAGCCCGGTTAATTTTTTCTATATATTTTTAACTGTCCAATTAATTTCTTTCTATTTTTGGTAGAGACGGGGTCTCGCTCTTGCTCAGGCTGGTCTCGAACTCCTGAGCTCAAACAATCCGCCCGCCTTGGCCTCCCGGAGAGCTAGGATTACAGGCGTGAGCCACCGCGCCCGGCTGAAGTATCAGTTTTAATGATTTTATTTTTCCCCAAAGAATCAGTTTTTGTTTCCAATGATTTTTCTCTATTTTGATGTTTCTAATTTTATTGTTCTCTGCCCTTATTTTATTTTCTTTTGTCAGATTCACTTTGCTCTTCTTTTTAAAAATTTTTAAGGTGGAATCTTAAATTACTGACTTGAGACCTTTCTTTTCCTCTGTTATAAGCATTTGGTACTATACATTTACCTCCTAGCACTGCTTTAGCTGCATCCTGCAAATTTCAATTTATTACATTTTTATTTCAGTCATTGCAAACCATTTTTTAATTTCCCTGAGACTTCCTATTTGATTTTGGATCATTTAGTAGTGTTTAATAGTAGTGTTTAGTTGTTTAATTTCTAAATATTTGGAGATTCTTTTCCAGGTGTCATTCTGTTAGTCATTTTTAATCAGATACATGTATTCATTTCCTTACTGCTGCTGAAATCAATTACCAGAAGCTCAGTGGCTTAAAACAATAAAACATACTACCTCACAGTTGTGAAGTTCAAAATGGATCTATAGGGCTAAGTCTTTGTTTTCCTTCATCTGAGATGGTCTTTATTTTGCCTTCATTCGTGAAGGATGTTTTCACTGGATATAACATTTTGGGTTGACAGATCTTTTCTTTTAGCATTTTGAAATGTGTCATCCTCTTCTGGCTGCCATAGTTTCTGATGGGAAATCTACAGTCATTTGAATCCATATTCCCCTGTATGAAAAAACTACAAACAATAATGTTGTTTTTCTCAGACTACTTTCAAGACTTTTTTCTTTACCTTTGGTTTTCAGCACTCTGATTATGATATTTCTGGCTGTGGTTTTGTTTATCCTGTTCGCATTTCACTGCATTTCTTGGATCTGTAAATGTATGTTTTCCTTTTAATTTGAAAATATTAAAAGGAAATACTCAGCTATTATATCTTCAGATACTTTTTCTGCTTTAATGTCCCTCTCCTCTCTTTCTGGGACTCCTGTGACATGAAATTATACCTGTTGATGTTGTTCCATAATTTTTGAGATCCTTCTATTCCATTTTTCTCCATTCTTTTTTCTCTCTATTGTTTACATTAGATAGTTTCTGTTGATCTATCTTTAAGTTCACTGACTTCATTGTCATCTCCTTTCTATTATTAAACCCCTCCAGAGAATTTTTTATTTTTTGGTTCTAAGATTTCTCTTTGGTTCTTTTTTTATAGCTTCTATTTTCTGGCTAAGAACTCCTGTCTTTCCATTTGTTTTAAGAGTCTTTGCTCTTACTTCTTGGAGCATGGTTATAATAGCTACTTTAAAGTTTTATTTTGATAATTCAAATATTTGGGGTTGATATTGGTTGATTACCTTTTCCCTTAACAGTTGTTTTGATTGCCTGATTTCTTTGTCAAGTAATTTTGGATTGTGTCCTGAACATTTTGGATATTATGAGACTATAGATCCTGTTTAAATGTTCTGGAGATATTGATTGATTTGTTATACAGGCAGTTGACCCAGTTACATTCAGATGGCACATCCTGGTTCATTTTCTTTGCTCTGTGGTTCTAGCATCCAGCCTGCTATGCACCACCCAGGGCTCAGTTTGAAACCTGGGCCGTAGTCTCTGCTGTAATTCAGGTCCCACAGCCTGTGCTGTGCTGATTCTAAGTGATTTCACACATATGCAGTTTAGGGGTGAGCTTAGGGTTTCATACATAGATTGAAAGGATCCTTTTTCCAGCACCCTCCTCTCCATGATCTTCCTCGCACTCTCTGCGTCCTCAGGTTCCCCCTCCCAGGTGTTCTGACTAGAAGCTGGGGCTCTGGCCTTCCCGCACTGTCACCAGAGTTCCACCCTGATGATCCACTTCCACTGTACCAGAACCAGGGGCTCCACTCCATGGCGGCCACTGCTGCATACGTGGGGTGGGGAGTGGACGCCTCATTTTTGCAGGTGTTCACCTGGATCAAGGTAAGCGAAGCCAAAAAAGAGTTCAGTCTACAGGATCCTACTCCCTGGTCCTCTGGCTAGAGAGACCAAGCTTTTCTGTTGGTTTGGGTTTTTTTTTAACCCCACTGTCTGTACCTATTAGTGGTTTCGGGCGTTCTAGTGCCAATCTGGGAGGTAAAAACCCAAAAAATGCAAAACAGAGAAGTCACTGCCAGGTACCTGGGTATCTCTCAAGGTTTGAGATCCCTGCTCAGTCCTGCTCTTTTCTGCCTTTTTCAAGCCCCATGATAGCTGTTTCATGTGTTTTATCCAGAATTTCTAGTTGTGGTTCATGGGAAAGGGTAGAGTATGCTTTCTCCATCTTGCCTGGGATTGGAAGTTCGAGCTTCTACCTTTATTTTTTAAATTAAAAAAAAAAAAAAGAAATTTCCTCCCAGAGGCAGGGTCTCGCTCTGTCACTGTCTGGAGTGCAGTGGTGTCATCACAGCTCATTGCACCCTCAAACTCCTGGACTCAAGTGATCCTCCTGCCTCAGCCTCCCGAGTAGCTGGGATTATAGATGCGTGCCACTACACCTGGGTTATTTTTTTAAATTTTTTTTTGTAGACTCAGGGTCTCCCTATGTTTCCAGGCTGGTCGCCAACTGCTGGCCTCAAGTGATCTTCCCCCCTCAGCCTCCCACAGTTTTGGGATTATAGGCGTGAGCCACCACATCTAGCATTAGACAGGGAAAAAAAGATCTCAAGCCAACAGAAAAGCTTGCTCTCTCTAGCCAGAGGACCAGGGAGGGGGGTCCCATAGACTGAACTCTTTTTGGCTTTACCCACCTTGATCCAGGTGAACACCCACAAAAACGAGGCATTCATTCCGTTCCCCCCTGAGCTTCCACCTTTAAATGTCCTTCTCTCTGTGTATGGTGGTGCTCCCTGGGGTGCTCCACTATCCTTAGACAGCATTGCGAGGGTGGTGGCCCGTGCTGGGCACTTCAGCCTTATGCAGCAGCTTTCCCGAGGCCCCTCCTGAGACCCCTGAGGCTGGGCCAAGCTGACACTTGCCCTGTGGACTCAGGATAGGCCTTGCTGGTGTTTTTTCCCAGACAGAGCACCTGTTTGCCTTCTGCTGGTTTATTCAACAGTGTCCAGTGGTTTGCCTGGACTTTCCTGCTCTGCTCCAGGCCCTCCTGTCAACTTCCATTGCCTGACTTAATGGTCTTTTCGGGGCAGACACAGCCATCTGCACATTCACCAAAGGTCCCGCTGGCATTGCCAGGGGGAGAAAGACGTCAGGCCACGAGTGCATGAAGACCTTTGGAAACATCCAGAGGATCCCAGAAATTGCCTCCCCTCCTGCCTGTCTCACATGCCAGGCCTGCCTTCCCACCAGCCCGCTCCCAGCCCCACACCCAGCTGTCATTTCCTAGAGCACCCATGCTGTGCAGTTGTTAGGGACAGATAGTGCTCCATCGGGGAATGTGCCCCTGGGGGGCACAGGTGGAGTGCAGAGCGTAGCACCCGGAACCATCAGCATGTATCCAATAGGTCGTGCAGCTGACCCTCCTCATGTATCCAGAAGGTCATGCATGCTGACCCTCCCCACGCATCCAGTAGGTCATGGCTCCCCTCCGTGGCTTTTTTCTCCCTTTGCCAAATGGAAGTGATTGTAGAAGCCTTGTAGGACTGTATTTGATTAGTCATAACAGCCTGGCATGTGGTAGGTACTTGGGAAATGGAAGCTGCCCTTATTTTCTAATGGGAAAGGTGGCAAAGGAGGGATTTTGTCATTGAGACGGTTTCCCTGCTCTGCTGCTGCATAGGGGCACACCGTGGCGCCCTTCTAAGAGTAGACCATTAGCCAGGTGGGGGCGTGCTGAGGAGGGAGGATCGCTGGAGCCCAGGAGTTCGAGGCCGCAGTGAGCTGTGATCACGCCACTGCACTCCAGCCCAGTTGACAGAACAAGACCTTGTCTCTAACAAAAAGAAGAAAAACATTTTTAATAAAAGTGGACCAGTAGCGCGTGCTGGGTGGAGCCTGTGGAGTCGGGCTGCTTTGCGCCGTGGCTGGGCTGTGCTCTGCCCACCACCCTAGCTGCCCCCTCCCCTCTGCCTGTGCGGAGCAGGCTTGGAATCCAGCAGGAATGTGCGGTTCATCCTTCCCTGGATACTTGGGCACCATCTGGCCAGGCTCACAGAGCAAATGGGCCTGGGGGTTATGTCCCCACCCAAGCCCACTCCCACCCTTACGCCCCGTTTTCAGGGGGAGCGTCTGACTCCTGTTTGGAGCTGTAGGTTGTGGCAGATAGCGGGGAGTCCCTCGGGCAAAGGCATCACATCCTTTAGGCCCTGCCCTGTCTGTCCTCCCCAGCTTCCTGTAACTCACGCCTTAGCATTATTCCCTGATTTTATAATCAGTGGTTGGAAACCTGGAGACCCAGTACTTGGCCAAGGACAAGGCCTGCTGGGTTTAAAGCTCCTGGATGGAGTGATGGATGCGGGACCCCAAGGGCTCTGGGCAGCACATCCCAGATGCTGCGCTTATGCACAGCTCGGCACCTGGCCCCTCGTAGGACTCAGGGTGTGCTGCTGGCCCACTGAGTCCTCTTTTTATTGACGAGAAGCCTGGGGCCCAGAGAGATAAGTAACATGCCAAGGTCACCCAGCTGGACAGTGGCGGGGCTGGGTTTGCCAGAGTCTGCACTGCCCAGCTTATGAGTCTGTTGCTCCAGAGCCAGCAGCTCGGGCACTGCTAGTGCAGGGTTGAGGGCCCCGTGGGCTGTAGGCTTGCCAGAGGGGTTACCTGGCCCTCAGTGGGGGTGTGTGCATCTGGGTGGGTTGGGGACAGGACCCAAAGAGCCACTGTTTCCTTACCTGCCCAGCACTGCCGTGGGGTTCCCCATCTGGAAAGGTGGGAGGTGGGGACAGACAGGGCCTATCGCAGATCCACGTTCTAGCCCAGCTCAGCCACTTACTAGCTGTGTCCATCTCTGTGACAGGTCAGTGAGCCCACCTGCTGCACCCGTGAGCGTGAGCATGGGTGGTCCCATCCTGCCTCATCCTGGTGGTGTGAGGGCAGGGCCGGGGACCGAGCACTGCCATGTCGCACAGCAGTAGGGAGGCCTTATTAACAAACCCTCTGCAGCGTAGGTCAGAAGACCTGATGCGGGCGGGGGACATCATTTTGACAAAGACGTGTCTGAGAAGCTGGGTTGGGTTCCCTTGGGTGGAAACACATGTCACACCCGTGTGCACACACACGCAATGTGTATGCTCACATGCCACAGAAGATAGCACACGCATATGCACACATGCAGAGACACTTTTCTGCAAGGTGGGGATCATATCGAGGGAAGAAAAGCTGCTCAGATGGCTTCAGCCTGGACTTGGATAGAAGTATCTTGCTGGACAGCTGGGATCCTGTGGGAGACCTCTCAGGGGCTATTCTGTGCCTGCTGTTGTTTCCTGGGACCCCTTGACATCTCCAAGCAGAGCCCCAAGCAGATCAGAGCGTCCACCTTGGAGCCTCTGTGGCCTGAGTGCCTGTGGCTCCATCTCCTGCTTGGATGCTCAGTTCTTGGAACCAGCTTCCCGAGCAGCCTGTGCAGGCTCCGGGCTCTGGCAGCATCCGCACGCCATTCCCGCCGGCCCTTCTTCTGGCGGAAGCAGCCTGCATTGCTTTCCTGCCCGGTGGTGACAGGCTGTTCTTGTTTGGAAACAAAGACACCATCACTGCTCTTTTGCTCTCCCCACTCCCCGTCTTTGCCAGAACACGAGGCCTGTGTTCAGTGGCATGTGTGTGAAGTGCCCAGCTCCATGTGTGCACCTGGCGCACGCCTGGCCCGCGGGTCCTCCTGGTTTTCAGGAAGAGCACAGTGACTTCAGCTGCCCCGGGAGGCGTGCCAGCCGTGCCCTCAGGGAATCAGCCATGCAGCCAGGGACGCAGGGGCGTGAGAGGCTGTCCCGGTCGTCACTGACCAAAAGCGTGGCATTCGGTTTGTCTGACTTAGAAATGTGCTCAAGCCAGACACCTACAGATGTGTTGAGCCCGAGGCCAAGTCCTCTGGGGGTGTCAGCTGGAGGTGGGGTGAGCGTTTTCTTTCTGCAGGTGCTATTATGGACACTCACGTGCAGCTGGACTCTGAAGACTGCAAATGGAAATTTTATTGCGTGTCCCGTCAGCTAATGAGCAAGGGCCTATTGCTTTGAGCCTCCTGTCTTCCGGCACCCCCACGTGTTTGGTCCGAGTCTGCTGCCCTGTCCTCTATCAGTGCCAAGTCTGAGGGGTTGCTGGCTAAAGATGTGAGGTTGTTTATTTATCTGTGTATGAATGAACGAATGAGTGAATGACAGGGTCTCACTCTGTTGCACAAGCTGGAGTGCAGTGGCATCATCGTAGATTACTGTAACTTCCAACTCCTGGGCTGGAGCGATCCTCCTTCCTCACCCTCCCAGGAGCTGGGACTATAGGTGCACACTAGCATGCCTGGCTAAATTTTTTATTTTTTGTAGAGATGGGGTCTCGCTGTGTCGCCCAGTCTGGTCTCGAACTCCTGGCCCCAAGCAATCCTCCCACCTTGGCCTCCCAAAGTACTGAAACTATAGACATGAGCCACTGCGAGCGGCCTATATACTTATTTATTTATTTAGATCTGCACCCTAGGGTGGCCCCATGCATTGAATTCTGTGTTCTACAAATGGTCCCTGGGTTTTGTGTGGTCAGGGGCCTGAGGAGGGACCAGACTTGGGCCCGTTTTGTGGAGCTTATGAGAAGTTGCCAGGGGGCTGGCACCTGGACGCAGGCTGTGGCATACATGGAATGTCACAGAGGATCTCGCACCAGTGAGTGGGAGAAAGAGCCTGGGAGACTGTCCCCCTGGCAGGGGAGGCATGGTCTGGCTAAGTCATAGGGTGGCTGGGGCGCGTCAAGCCACGGTGTGCACAGTGGGGACTGGGGGGGCTACGACTGCAGGGGGAGAAAGGAGAAGGCCGCCACTGTGAGCGTGAGCGCCCGGCCCCAGTCGTGGGACCAGGGCCCGCCCCGGTGCTGGTTGGGTTTCGGGGCCCAGGCACCTGGGGCCACCTGAATCCTGGAGGACGGGGGAGCGGAGGGAGGCAGCTTGTGTGGACACCGCCCAGCCATGCTCGGAGGAGCCCGTCCGCTGGGGTCAGTGGCTCCTCCCCCAGCTCCGTGCAGCACGATGCCTCTCACACTATTGATTTCTCAGCTGCAGTGAGGGTGAAAACCAGGGTGGGCTTGAGGCCAGGGCCGAGTTCTTATTTCACCTTCCTCTAGGCTCTGGATTCCCTGGAAAGCAGCTGTGCCGCTGCCCTGCCCTGTGGGGCGGAGTCCTGGGTGTAAACAGCACGTGGGGCCTCCCTGGTTAAGGGAACTGCCCCACCAGGTAGCAGGGACATAAATGTCCAGGCACACGTGTTCCAAGGCATAGGTGGGGCCACGGAGAGGAGGGGACGTGTTTATGCCACGGGTGAGTCACGGGAACCTGGAAACTTGGAATATGCCTGCGTGCATGTCAGATTTTTCAGGGATGAGTGTCTTGGTGTGTTCGGGCTGCTACAAGAAAAATACCATAAACTGGGTGGCTTAGACAACAAACATTCGTGTCTCACGGTGCTGGAGGTGGGAAGTCCGAGATCAAGGTGCTGGCAGATTCGGGGTCTGCTGAGGGCCTACTTCCTGGCTCACAGATGGCCGTCTTCTCACTGTATCCCCACATTGTGGAGAGGGTGAGGGTCTCTCTGGGGTCTCCAAAGAGCAGTAACCACTTTCCTGAAGGTTCCATCCTCACGACCAAATCACCTCCCAAAGGCCCCACCTCCAAGTGCCATCCCATTGCGGGTTAGAGTTCAACAATATGTGAATCGGAGGGAGACGCATTCAGTCTGGAGCAGCAAGGGGCACCTCGGAGTGCCCTTCCCCCTCCCCCAGAGCTGAGGAGCCGTGCAGGTGGGGACTGGCTCTCCTGGTAGGGCTGTTGGTAGAGGCCTGGCTTGTCACCCCAGCTCTGAGTCCTCTGGATGCCACCTTCCTACACGCCAGCCAGCCAGAAAGCTACTTTCCGTCCCACAGAGAAGAGCTGACCTCCTTTCTTGAGCCCCTGGCATCCAGTCCCATGTGACTCTGAGCATCTCGTGGCTGTCTCTTCTGCACCCTCGTCTCTCCCGCCACATGGGATCACACCATGGCTGAGCAGTGTAGCGTGCCAGGGGATGTTTGTGTGCGCTGCTGCCGCACTGCTGACACGCGGCCTCTTTAAAAGGGACTTGTTGGGTGAGGGAAAACTGGTGGTCTGTGGTGGTCTGGGTCCAGCCGTCCAAGTCGACTGGCCCAACCTTCTGAATGTCGCGGGCTTTCCCGGTGATGGTCCTCACCCTCCAGCCAAGAGCAGAGCACACCTGAGCCAGGATTCAGGCAAGAACAGGGCAACACACCCCTGCACGGCCAAGACACAAGGTACTTAATACGGGGAGGGACCGTGTGGGCATCAAAGCGGGTCTGGGCTCCCTTTGCGAGGACCAACGGGAGGCCGCACCGGTTAGATGCCTGCTGTGCCAGACGCTGGCCTGCCTGTGAGATCTCTCCTTTGCAGGGGCCGACGGTGCCCACTCCGCCCGGCAGCCTCAGACAGTGGGCCGGGGTCCAGCTCGTAATCGAGGAGCGGGAATCAGGCTTGTTCTCCAGGCCTGTCCAGGAAGCCTGAGCTCAAGTCCTTTGCCATCAGCAGTACCCGAGTGAGGTGCCAGCTCTATGCCGGCCCTGGTGGGAGAGTTGGGCAGGGCGACCTGGTTGAGCCAGGCTGTTTCTCTACCACCTGAGGATTTTCTGGGAGAAGCGCCAGGCTCAGACCTTTCTGGATGCCTCGTGGGTTCTTCAGGGAAGGCCTTCCCTGCTGTGTCTGCGCCCCACAAGCCAGGGCCGCCAACGGTGTGCAGCAGTCCCTGCTGCCCCGTCTGTGTGTTGTGTCTCCGAAGGGCTCTCTTTTCCCAGAAAGGGCTTTCTGAATGGAGCACAGCCCCCAGCAGGACCTGCTCGCTCTGCTGGGCCGGCTGGCGGCCGGGTTGGAGCCCCGAGTGGGAATCTGGCAGCTGTGCCTATCAGGCAGCCCGGGCATGTGAGTCCACCTCCTCCAGCAGGGGCCCCGGGGGAGGAGGGTAGGAGCTGGGCCTGGTTGCCAAGCCTAGCTGCCCGGGAGTAACAGGTGGGGCCCGGAGCAGGTTGTCACACCCTCAGTGTCACTGGGATTATCGCCGTGGGTGGTAATTCCCACATGACAGTTTCAAGTTTCGGGTCAAGAGCCAGGTCCTCTGTCTCCTCTTGCATCTGGACAGAGAGCTTCTCGTGGGCTGGTTTTCTGACTCATTCCTCAGCTGTTCTCTGTGGCCTGCGGAGTCTGGGGCCCCAGGGGATAAAGAAAGCCCTGGTTTGAGAAGAGAAATGTGGAAACACCTCACATCTGGTAAGACAGAGGCAGCAACCTTCGAGGTGGGCCATGCTGGGGTCACCCTCTGACCCACGGTGGCCTGAGACCCAACAGCGGCCTTGGGCCCTCAGGACACTTGGGCTCTGTCACACATCCTGAAGTGGAGCCCTCAACCTCACGCTGCTTGCTCCAAAAGTCAGGCAAGAGGAGGTCATGCAGTTTTCTGGAAAGGCACAAGAGTGTGCCAGTAAATGTCGCAGGTTGAAGCATGTGAAGAGCCCAGGCTTCTGGTAATTACGACTGATGCTTCTGTCCAGAGCCTCTGTGCCTCCTCCCTCTGGCGGGGGAGCCAGCAAGTCCCCAGCACGTGGGCGGAGAGTGTCATTATCCCCATTTCATTGGTGGGAACACTGAGAGATGAAACAAGCCTCTGCGGGCCTGGGCCCTCTGGTCATCCCAGTTTGTTTGTGTCTTTCTGTTTTAGGGGGTGATTGAGGAAGGCCCTGGAGGTTGGGTGGGGGAAGCTGGGAACAGGGGGAATTACATTTCTTTTTCCAAATACTTGTTTAAGTGAAGAATGGGAGAGTTCCTGGCTATGTAGTCCATGTGCACAGATTTTCCAGAGGAAAATCCATTTGGGCCTGGACTTGGAGACCCTGCCATCTCCCAGTCTGTTCCTCAGCTTTTTCACATCTGTCCACATCTGGTACATCTTCAATTCTGGTGCAGAATAGAAAATGTCACCCCACCCCCACCCTGCCCCAGCACACCCCTAGTGCAGCCCCAGAATGCCTGCAGTTGGAGATCCTGCTTTGCACCTTCTGAGCCGTGGGGCCCAGGGTATGTTGCTTACACCTCAAAACTTTCAACATTCCTCTGTAAAAGGAGCTACTGGTGGCCCCTGCAGAGGCGTGAGGATTTGAGGCAGTGCCCTGGCCTGTACCTGCTGGGCGATGTTCCTCTGGTGGTCACAGGACCCGACTCAGGCTGGTGTGTGGGTTCCTTCCCCCCTGTGTATCTACAGTCCCGTGAGCCTCCGAGGAGCTCCATAGGTTGGGAGACCCAGGAGGAGGCTGGGGGTGGGAATTGCGGACTAGCCCCCAGGACTGGCCCAGAGTTACAGCCACCCAGGGCAGGTGGGAACACGGGGCCTTCTGTTGGGGGTGGGTGGGTCTCTGACTATCCACTGACCCGTGTCCTGGACCTTGGAATCATTCATTTGAGGGCCTAGTGTTGGGCTCTGGCTTCTGGTCCTGCCCAGCTTGTCATTTTAGTGCCTCAGTTTGCTTATGTGCATGTAAACTCACCTTTCAGAGACTGGGTGAAGAGAGTAAAGGGAGGTTCCTTCTCAGGCCCTGTGATCACCGAAGAAGAGTCTGGAGGTGCAGGGGCTTCACTCAGGAAGGAGCCCTCCCACCCTTCTGGCTCTGCCCTTGGCAGCGGGTAGAGGTTGGGTGGTTGGTAGGCTATACTGTGCCAGGCGTTCAGAAAGTAACTGGGTTTCTATAATTAATTAATTAATTCGTTTCTTTTCGTCCTTCCTTCCTTCTTTTTTTTTTTGAAAAAGAATCTTGCTCCGTCACCCAGACTGGGAGTTGCAGTGGCATCATCATAGCTCACTGCAGCCTCCAACTCCTGGGCTCCCAAGCAGCTGGGACTACAGGTGCATGCCACCACACTCAGCTAATTTTTCTATTTTCGTAGAGATGGGGTTTCACTGTTGCCCAGTCTTGAACTCCTGGCCTCAAGCAATCCTCCCACCCCGGCCTCCCAGAGTGCTAGGACCATAGGTGTGAGCCATCGTGCCTGGCCTCCCTCCCTCCCTCCCTCTTTCCTGCTCTGCTCCGCTCCCCTCCCCTCTCCTCCTCTCCCCTCCCCTCCCCTCCCCTCTCCTCCCCTCCCCTCTCCTCCCCTCTCCTCTCCTCTCCTTCCTTCCCCCCTTCCTCCTTTCCTTCCTTCCTTCGTTTTTGGTTATAAAGATTGCTTTTGTAATGTTTGAGTCAGGGCTATAAGTGTGCCTGTTACCCAGACAGTGTTCATTGTACCCATCAGGTAGGATTTTGCCGACCCCCCCCCATTGTTTTCTATTGAGTTGTACCTCCCTCTATGCCCATGTGTGCTCATCAGTTAGTTCTAATTTAATAGTGAGTACATGTGGTGTTTGGGTTTCTATTCTTTAGATACTTCACTTAGGGTAATCTCCAGTTCCATCCATATTGTTGCAAAAGGCTTTATGTCATCATTCGTAGTGGCTGAGTAGTACTCCATGGTGTACATATAGCACATTTTGTTAATCCACTCATGAATGAATGGGCATTTGGGTTGATTCCACATCTTTGCAATTGTGAATTGTGCTGCAGTAAATGGTTGAGTTCAGGTGTCTTTTTGATAAAACGACTTCTTTTCCTTTGGGTTTGGATAAATACCCAGTAGTAGGATTGCTGGATCAAATGGTTATTCTTTGAGGAATCTCCATACTGTTTTCCATAGAAGTTGTGCTAATTTGCAATCCCACAGTGTATAAGTGTTCCTTTGTCTCTGCACCCACACCAGCATCTGTTGTTTTTGGACTTTTTAATACAAGCTATTCTAACTAGAGTAAGGTGATATCTCACTGTGGTTTTAATTTGCATTTCCCTGATGATTAGTGACGTTAAGCATTTTTTCATATGTTTATTGACCATTTGTCTATCTTCTTTTGAAAAGCTTCTGTTCATGTCTTTTGCCCCCTTTTTAATGGGGTTGTTTGATTTTTTCTTTCTGATTTGCTTGAGTTCTTTGTAGATTCTGGTTATTAGCCCTTTATCAGATGTATAGCTTGCAAATATTTTCTCCCATTCTGTAGGTTGTCTATTTGCTCTGTTGATTATTTTCTTCACTGTGCAGAAGCTTTTAAATTCAATCAAGTCCCATTTATTTATTAATATTTTTGTTGTTGCTGTGATCACCATTGGGATCATTTTCATAAATTCTTGGCCCAGGCTGATACCTGGAAGCCTTTCTTTCTTTTCTTTTTTCTTTTTTTTTTGAGACTGGGTCTTGCTATGTTACCCAGGCTGGTCTCGAACGCCTGGGCTCAAGCAGTCCTCCCGCCTCAGCCTCCTGAGTAGCTGGGACTACAGCTAATTTCTGATTTGTACAATCGAAAGATACCCAGATGGTTCTGATCTGTTCTCTAGTAGGAGAGCCTGGGGTAAATCTGCAATAATTTAGCTTCTGAGTGAGTGCAGCACTGATACAAGAGTCCAAGAGGGCACGGATATGTTGAATGGCTGCAGGGTGCTAGGCCCTGGGCTGACCTGCTGCTCTGACTTTATGGGGCCCAGGGTCTTCTCTTCCCCTCTCTCTGCCACTCTGAGTCCAGGATGTGGCAGTGATATGGGTGCCGCTGAGCATGGGCAGCCGTGGCTAGCTGTCCCGAGTCCTGGCCCCATGAGTAGGTGAATAATTGTGTCTAAGTACCACGACGACTGCATGTGTTAGTCTGCTAGGGCTGCATAACAAAGAACCACAAGCTGTGTGGCTCAAGTCAGAGGAATTTATCCTTTCTGGAGACTAGAATTATGCAATGGAGGCGTTGGTAGGGCTGGAGGGAGACTCTGTTCTTTGGCTCGCAGATGGCCGTATTCATGTTCACGTGGTGTTCTCACTGTATGCCAGTCTCCAAATTTCACCCCTTTTAAAAGACACAGTCGTCATGGATTGGGGCCCACCCTCACGACCTCATTTTATCTTGGTAAAGGCCCCATTTTCAAATAGGTATTGGGAGTTAGAACTTCAGCATCTGAATTTGGGAGAGAACACAGTTCACCCCATAGCACTGAATTCCTTTTCTTTTTGTCTTTTGTTTTTAATTTCAAAACCTGGCTGATCATTAGTTTGTGCGTGTGTGTTATAAAATATGCATAACAAAATTTTCTGTTTAGCCATTTTTGAGCACACAATTCAGTGGCATTAGTACATTCACATAATCATATGACTATCACCACCATCCATCTCCAGAATTTTTTCATCTTCCCCAAATTAAAACTCTGTACCCGCTGAGTCCTAACTCCCTGTCTCCCCACCCACAGCCCCTGGCAACCACCTCTACTTCCTGGCTCTATGAATTTGACGACTCTAGGAACGTCACATAAGTGGGATCAAATAGTGTTTGTTTTTTATGACTGGCTTATTTTACATCATGTCCTCAGAGTTCATCCAGGTTGTCACATGTGTCAGAATTTCCTTCCTTTTTAAGGCTGAATAATACTCCATTGCACATACGTAGCACATCCTGGTCATCCATCCACCCATCCACGGATGCTGGAATTGCCGCCACCTCTGTGCCTTTGCGGATAGTGCTGCCATGCACGAGGGTGACCGCGTACCTCCACTCCTGCCCCACGCCAGACCTAGAAACCAAGTTGACACCAGGTGGATGGAGAAGACAAAAGCATGCACGTTTTATTAGTTTTACACGTACATGGGGATCTTTGCAAGATAGTGAGGTCTGAAGAAGTGGCCGAAGCAAGAAGCCTTCATACTTTTTAAGACGAAGAACAATAAATTTGAGAAGAAATGGTAGGACAGAGAACATCTGGCCAGGGGCAGTAATTCTAGGGGAGTCACTAGGAGGTATATGGGTGGGTGTAAAACTAGCGGAAGGTCAGGGTTGCTTCGGCGCATGCGTTTGTTCAGGTCCGTTGCAGCCCCAAAACCCAGTCTCTGGTGACAAAGGCTATTTTCTCGCCCTGGTATGGAAAGGGTGCCCCTCCCAGAGGAACGTCTATGGCTTGCAGAGTGTCGGAAGAAGCAGATCAACTAGCCCTTCTGAGAGTGCAATTTCTCCAATATTGTCAACTTGAAATAATCAATACATCAAACTGGCATATTTGGGGATGGCATGTCCTTCCCTCCTTCCCAGCCTTTCTGCAGCTGAGTTGACCTGACTCCCTCCCTGGCGTCTTTGCAGCCCTCTGCTGGTCAAAGGCTCGGCTGAGCTTGTTTTTCTAACTCTGTGGGACCTTGCACCTCCACAGCCCTTCCCGACCCTCCCAGGGCCCGGGCCGTCTCTGCCCTCCGACGCTGTGGCACCCTCATCCAGGCCATAGCTGCATCTGCCTTAGTGTCCTGTGGCTGCCGTCACTCAGTGGCTTACAACAACAAAAAGTTATTCTGCCATGTTTCTGGAGTTGCAGGTCCAAACAAAATCAAGGTGTCAGCAGTGCCATGGGCTCTCTGGAGGCCCTGACAGGGGTTGGAGGGGGTCTTTCCTTGTCTCTCCCAGCTGCTGTTGGCCTCCTGGGCTTTGTGGCAGCATCACTCTCATCTCTTTAAAGACACTCATCACTGAATGTAGGGTCCATAGGTAGGATATCCTGATATAAGAAGAAATACAGGCCAGGGATGGTGGCTCACGCCTGTAATCCTAGCACACTGGGAGGCCGTGGCGAGAGGATCACCTGAGGTCAGGAGTTCAAGACCAGCCTGAGCAAGAGCAAGACCCCATCTTTACTGAAAATGGAAAACTTAGCCGAGCGTGGTGGCGCATGCCTGTAGTCCCAGCTACCCGGGAGGCTGAGGCAGGAGGATCACTTGAGCCCAGGAGTTTGAGGTTGCTGTGAGCCAGGCTGATGCCACAGCACTCTAGCCCAGGTGACAGAGTGAGACTCTGTCTCAAGTCCTCTGGGTTTCTGGCACAGAACTCCTGAAATCCTGGTAATTTCCTGAGTGATGGGAACATCTTTTGTTATTCATGACAAGCCCCTTTCAACTAGACCTGAGTTGATGCTAATGAGGTGGTTCCTGATGGGCCCAGAGATAGCCTGGGATGGACTGGTTGCCAAAGGAACCAGCCCTGTGATTAGAGGGTTGCAACTTTCAGCTCCACCCCCGCGACCTCTGGGGAGGGGAGAGGGGTTGGAGGGAGATTGAATCGATCACCAGTGACCAATGATTTAATCAATCCTGCCTACCTAATGGAGCCTCCATAAAAATCCTAAACAGCAGGGTTCAGATCCTGAGTTCTGTGAGCCATTCTAGCAAATTGCTGAACCCGAGGAGGGGGGTCGTGGGAGCCTCCTGGTTCTATCTGCCCGTTGGTCAGAAGTGCAGGTGGCCCAGACTCTGGGCTGGCGTCTGAGGTGGTGGCAGTCCTGTGGGACGGAGCCCTTCAGTGGCAGGGTCTGATGCTCGTTCTGGGTAATTAGTGTCAGAATGGAGTTAAATTGTAGGACACCAGGTGGTGTCCAGAAGGTGGGAGAGTTGCCTGGTGTGAGGAAGAAACGCACACCTTTGGCATGAGGAGTGTCCTGGGGGAGCAGGACACACCGTAGCAGTAGTGATCAGTCCAGGCGATCTCGTCTCAAGGTCTTTACTTTTATTTCATCTGTAAAGACCCTTTTTCCAAATAAGGTCCCAGTCACAGGTTCCAGGGTTAGAACGTAGACATGTGGCTTTGGGGACCGCTATTCAACCTGCTACGGTGGACTCTGGTCCTTGGTGTTCTGGGTGGGGAGCCCATGTCAGCCCCTCTGCGGAGACAGTCCCTGCTGCCCCGCCTGGGTCCGTCCTTCCCTCTCCTACGTGTGTTCTGGTTCCGGCTGCCTCGTGTTCCCGTGGCCTTGTGATGCACATGTCTCATGACTCCTGGGATGCCGGCCGCTCTGGAGGACGGGCTGGGTGTGCGGCCCTCACCACTGCTCCCCCGGCACCATGCCCAGCTCAATGTTGGGGCTAAACTGGCAGGGCCGCTCCAAGGATCTTTCTGAACCCTGTTGTCCAAAAAAGTCCAGGTGGTTCTGAGGAATAGTAATTACGTTGTCCTATGGCTGAGGGCTGCTGCCAGTTCCCAGCCGGGGTTCCAGCCTCTGTCTGCCGCACCCTTACCCCCTCCCAGCCTGAGGCCCAGAGCATCAAATTATCTTTCCTCCCTGGAATGTCTGGGAGCTTTAGGCATAGGTGGATCCTTGGAGGCTGAAGATCCTTTAACAATGTTCCGGGTGCTGATTTGCTGGGGGAGGGGCGTGTCTGCCTACACTGGGGTATACTCAGCTGCTGGAGGAAGATGGTCTGTCTTTAGTGCCCAAAAAATCACCAGCAAAATTGGCCTGGTGATTCAGAGTCTATAACTGGCTGGAACCTGGAGCCTAAGCAGGCAGAGCCAGGAGGGCTGATGTGTGGACTGGCCTCTCTCCTCCGAGAAGGCACATTCAGGGTGTCTGGGGCTGCCAGGAGAGCCCAGGCATCAGGCTGGGAGTAGAGCAGGCTCAGGCACTCCCGACGGGCATTGTCCTCCTGGCTATCTCTGTGGCACATGCTGATTCATGACCGTGACCTCTCCCTGCCTGGGCAGCTGGGGCTTTCCATTCTCGGGTGCTGGCCTGGTAATGTCACTGTCGAGGTTGCAGCTTGAGGGCTGGGATGCCCCGGGATCCTGGGGTGCTCTCTGTGCCTGTTCTTCTCCCACAGCACCCAGGGCTCTGGTGGCAGGCCTCTCGTCAGGATGCAGGGGCTAAGTGGGTAGGGGGCTTCTTGTTTATACAGAATTTTGACCCACTTGATGTAGATGCAGGAAGGACCAGCTACCAGCCTGGCAGAGGAGGAGAAAGTAGAAAAACCACCAAAACCAAGCACATATCTTGGAAAGTACAGTGGCCACTCACTGCCCGTGGGTGGCCTGGGGTTAGGGTGCCAGGCTGTACGATGTCCATCTAGGATACCCTTGGCCCTGCGGAAACAGCTGGATTATGTTCCAGGTTCCCTATTTTAGACAGGAAAACAGGTCAGGTTGTTTTTTTTTTAATCGAGGTAAAATTCACATAACATAAAATTAACCATTTTAAAGAGGCTTTTAATACATTCACAGTGTTGTGCAACCACTGCCTCTGTTCAGTTCTAAAGCATTTTCATCACCCCAAAAGGAAACCCCATACCCATTAAGCAGTGGTCAGTTTACTTTCTGTTTTAATGGATTGACCATTTCTGGACGTTTCGTGTCAAATGGAATCCTCCAATACGTGGCCCTTTCGTACTGGCTTATTTCCCTAAGCACGATATTCTCAGGGTTCATGCTCATTGTAGCATGTGTGAGAACGTCATTCCTTTTTATGGCCGAGTAATACTCCATTGCACAGATATATACCACGCTTTGTTTCTCGCTTCATCCACTGATGCACACTTGGGTTGTTTTCACCTTTTGGCTATTGTGAATAATGCTTCTATAAACACCCTGGTGTAAATTTTTGTTTGAACACCAGTTTTCAGTTCTTTTAGATACCTAGGAGAGGAATTGTTAGGTCACGTGGTTATCAGAGCCACCTTTTGGAAATGTCATCTCTTGGGAATATGTTTGGAAAGCGACCCAGTAGGCCGTTCGCACAGGTGGTCCTGGGCACAGTCAAGCTCTACCTGGTTCTTGTTCTGAAACTCGGTTTCCCTGTCTGAAAGATAGTGCCCTGGAAGTTCTTGACCACTAAGGTGTCATTCAAGAAGAAAATGTGTGTGTTCTCAGCACCCTGTGTGGCCCAGAGGAAGTGCCCGGTAAAAGGTAGCAGGTAATCTTTGCCCTATTGCTTCGAAGATTTGAGTCTTTAATGCTATTCAAGGAACTGACCTCCCTGAAGCACCACATGTATTCCCCGACTGTACAGGAGGTTCTGCTACATTACAAAGGAGCCAGCCTCACACACTGAGCCTCACCCTCCAGTGCGCAGCCCCTCCCGACAGAGGAGACTCCTCTGGGCACACAGGGCAGTGGGAAGGAGGCACCAGGCTGTGGGTGAGCACAGGGTGCAGAGCCGGCTCTGACCGTGAGCTCTGTGGGCCCCTTCGGTGAGACCCACACTTCTCTGTCCCAGCCGTGGATTTCTGAGCTTCTCCCAAAAAAGATGATGCCTGCCTGGCAGGACCCTCCAAAGGGCATGAGCTGCTATCTGTAGAGGTAGCCAGAGCTGTGCTGCTGCGGCTTGCCTGGGACCCAGGAGAGGGTGCAGATCCGACAGGAGGGCAGGAGCTGGGGGAAGGAGGGGCTCCACGCCTATCTCTGTGGAACCCTCCGCCGCAGCTGGCCGAGCCACCAGGTGTTTGATCTGCTTTTACCTTCGTCAATAAATGCGGCCCAGCTTTTGGCCGTCAGCGAAAACACCACGCTGCCAGTGGTCTCCCTACACCACTGAGTTCCTGCCTCCCCTGACCACATTCCTCCAGGTGTTCCTTCTCCCTGTCCCTTTTGACCCCAGTCCCTGGTGATCAGACTCTCTCCACTGGCGCCTTATAGCTGTTCCCTTACAGCTGTCCCGTCGTCTGTTGTGAGCGGGGAAGGCCGAGAGCAGGACCTCTGTTCCTCCAAAATGCTTGTCCCATCCCACCCTAGGTACATTGGCCACAGGGGGCACAGAAGCTGGGTTCCTGAAACCTCAAACCTCTCGTGGCAGCGAGGCCACTGACAGAGAATCTAGGCCCCTCAAGGCACCATGCGCAGTGGCATTTCCCGGGAGCCCACTGCTCTGCCTTTGGTCTCTGTGAATTTGATTATTCTAGGTACTTCGTGTGAGTCCAATGATAATTTCATGTGTATTTTCATGTGACTGGCTTATTTCACTTAGCACAGTGTCCTCAAGATCCTTCCGTGTTGTAGCTAGTGTCGGAGTTTCCTTCCCGTTTAAGGCTGAACGATATTCCGTCCTGTGGATTTGCCACATTTTGCTTGTCCGTCCATCCGCCAGTGGACATCGGATCGTTGCCACCTCTTGACTATTGTGAGTTAGGCTGTTGTGAACACAGACGTGCAGATTATCTCTTGAAGTCCCTGCTTTCCGTTCTTCTGGGTTGTCTATGTAGGAGTGGAATTGCCGGCTTATGTGGTAATTCTATATTTAATTTTTTGAAAGGTTTTTTTGACACCAGTGTGGTCCTTGAGGCTCAGGAAGGGGATGTGACCTGGGCACCGCCTGGGCCTGGGAGCCATCTGGGACCCACTCAGGAGTTATTCTTTTTTCTTTTTTTTTTGTCTAACCTTTTTTGCTTTGATCCAAGAGTAGATTTGCAGAGCTCTGGGGCTGGGCTGCTAAGCAAACTGCCAGGAGAGGAGAGGGTTTCTGATTTCACTGTGCACATCTCCGCACTAAGCCTGTGGCTGTCTGTAGAGCTGTGGGCCGGGATTGGCTTTGCTTCCCTGCCCAGGATCCCGAGCTTCCGCCTTCTACTTTTTAGTGTTCCATTTCTGCTTTGGACAGAGCTTTGCAGGAAAGACAGGGCTCAGTCCCACCGAAGGTGACGAAGCCCAGGGAGAGGTTTTCTTGGGTGTTCCTGGTGGAGGGGGCAGAGAGTGAGGCCTCCCGTTTGGCCCTGGTTTTGGGGAGATGGTAGCTTTCAGAATCCCCAAATAAAATAATCATATGTTCTCATAATGGGAACTAAATAACATGTACCATGGAAGCAGAGTGTGGAACGATGGACAGTGGAGACTCAGGGGTGGGGGTGAGTGACGGTAGGGTCCTTGGTGGGTTCAGTGGGTGCTTGGAGGCTACGGTGGGTGCTTGGAGGGTATGGTGGGTGCTTGGAGGGTTCGGTGGGTGCTTGGAGGTACGGTGGGTGCTTGGAGGGTACAGTGTGCAGTTGCTCCAGTGAAGGATACACGGAAGGTTCTGACTTACAATATCACAGTGTGATATTACCAGTGTAGCAAAATTGCGCTTATACCCCATGAATGTATAGAAATAAAAAAAATTTAATGTAAAATACCCTATCAATAATCTTTTTGTTGGTCTCATGCCAAAACTGTAATATTTTGAATGGATTGAGTTAAATACTAAAATTTTTTTAATCCTCAAATAATGCTCTCTATGCTCAAGAGGAGGGGCCTTGTGTGGTGTGGGGACCTCAGGTGTGGAAAACGGCCTTGTGAGAAGACAGGTCCCCGGGTGCTGGTTAGGACAGGGGATGAGCACATTGAGGGGCTCCCTCCCTGTCTTGCAGCAGGCTGGAGGGGGCAGCGAGCCTGGATTCAAGGGGTCTGGGTGGCCAGGACAGTGGCAGAAGCCCACAGATGGAATGTGGCAGGGGTGGACAGGCCATCTGGGATCCAGGCTTAAAAGCATCAGCCACACAGATGTCGGTTTGAGTTCTGCGCAGAGTTGGGAGACAGCTGAGGTCTCAGTTGTCCGGAGGTCTGAGTGTGCACATGAAGACGACGGTCCCACTCGACGCTGGCGGAGACATTCGGATAAAAGGTCCTCTTCCTCGATGAAGGTTGCTCAGAAGATTGTCATTAGACAGAAGCAGGCTTGTTGAGAGGTTCCTAGAGCCTTTAGTGCACGCCGACGATTCCGAGCTAATGTTAAAGCCAGGTCCCGAGGGGCTGTGCCTGGGGACCTAGGCTGAAGAAGTTGTTGGAGGTGGGGTTAGGAGGTAGAGGAGGGACAGTGGAGCCCTCTTCGAGTAGTAACAATGATATTTCGGAGCTAGTGAGTCTTTATTGATTATCTAGTCCACACGCCTGATTTTAAAGTCAAGAAGGCTGAGGCGTGGGTGGCTGCAGTGACCCTCGCTGACTCACACAGACAAATTACATCACGGCTCTTCCCAAAGCCAGCCCACTTCCCCTGCCCAAAGGCTGGCCAGCCCGAGCACTGAAAATCAACATAGCGATCTTGGTACCTGGAGCCCCCTCAATGTCCCATGGATTAGAAGAGATCAAGGTCCTCTGTACAGCTTATTGGGGTCTCAGGAGGAGCCCCCAGCTCTTGGGGTACCCCCACCAGAGCTGCTGCTCTCAGCCCAGAACCAGCCTCTTGCGGGACCCTCCTGTGCACGCAGAGGCAGAATCTGGCCTGGCCTTTGCCGTCAGCAGCTGTGTGGAGACACCTGGGACAGACCGAGGGTGACTGTGGCAACAGGCATAGTGCCGGACACCGGCCGGGGTAGCTCAGAGGGTCTCAGCCCCAACTACCTGCTAGAGTCCCCCAGGAAGCCTCTACAGCCACCAGGGCCCAGGCTCCTCCCAGAGCTTGGGATTCATTTGGGCTGTGTTAGGCCCCGCTACGTTAGTTACATTGTCAAAGCTCCCCAGGTGATGCTGACGTGCAGTGAGGGCTGGGACACCTGTTAGAGGGCACCAGGTCCTGGTGGACCGGGAAGTAGAGAACCTGGGAGAGACAGAGGGAGAGGTGTGCGAGGAAGCTGGGACTTCAGCCAGCTGCGGGCACCTGCACCTAGTGGCGGGTCACTCTGCCTATGAGGCTCCTCCTGGCTGCCCATGTGGAAAGAAGTGAAAAAAGTCCCCCTGGGACTGCTTTGGAGATCCGAGGGCAGCCCTGTGCCCAGCTGGCATGGTGTGTTTGGTGGCGGTTGTAAACTCACGAACCTCTAGTTGTAACCTGTGGACAGGGCTGCTCACGGGTGACTCATGGTGAAAGTAACGTGGCTCAGTCAGGCTGGCCTCTTGGAAATCCCGTGAGCCACTAAGGCACCCTTTGGAAGGAGAGGAGAAGGGGTCCTCATGTGAGACTCAGAGCAGGCTGGATCCCAGTGGGTTGGTGTCTGTAGCGAGGGGTCCATTCGATTAGCAAATACAGCCTGGGTGCGGGCCATGGGGGGCTGCAGATGGCTGTGGCCTTGGAAACACGTGCTGGGCTTTGCCATTCAGCCTGGGAGGAAGGGAGTCTTTAGGTGCCTTTGGGAGGAATGTGTTACTCTCTGTAACTGGATAGTCCCAAAGGCCAGGGAGGCTCTTGTAGGATGAGCCACTCTGTCCTCGTGGGGATACTCAGATTGAAATAACAGTGGGGATTTGGGCAGCCTGGCTGGGAGGTGGGCTGAGTCAGCCAGAGGGAGGGCTAGGCCTGGGGAGGGCTGTAGCCCAGTTCCTTGGGCTTGGGACTGGCCGACCACGGTGGGATGTGCTGCTCACGGCGGCCAGGACTTGCGCCCTAGCTGGCATGCTGGCCTGTGCTCCTCAGCCCATCGTGTCCCCACCAGCAGGTGTACAAGGACTATCCCTGACAACAAGACACTAGCATTTGGGGTCCACCTTTTTGTAATGGCTCAAATTGCCACATAGGTATGGGGGAAAAACTGTTTTTCTCTGCACTTACGCTCAACACTGTGTGACCCAGTGTGGAGGGTTTTTCCCACACCAAGCCATTCTCCAGTTTTCTGCAGACAGCAGCTGGGTGTCCTACAGTTTTGAACTCAGTTCTGACACCGTTAACCTGATGCAACTCAGGAGCCATCAGAACAGATGCCTGGGGCGAGGGACGTGGGAAGGGGCCCGGAGCTTCCATGCTCTCAGCCATCCAGTCAGCCTCCCTGCTCAGCAGCCCAGCGGCTCTGCCAGCCCTGTCCTCTGGGGGTTCATAGAGGCTTCGTGATGCGGGCATGATTGCTTATACCATTGGCCACTGGTGATCAGCTCAACCTTCAGAGGTTGAGGCTGGGCGTGGGGCCGAAAGTCCCAACCCTCCGATGACACAGTTGGTCCCCCTGGCAACCAGCCCCACGCCGAGGCTGCTCAGGAGCCCCCAGCCACCTGTCGTCTCATTAGCATACAGAAACACTTTATGATTTTAGAGGTTCTAAGGGTTTTAGGAGACTCGTGCCAGGAAAGTGGGGGGGAGGGGTGCACAGACCAAATATATATTTCAAATATATGTCATACCCCCCACCAGAGGCAGACATGCCCCTGACAGCATTTCAGAGCCTAGTCTCATACCGTGCGGAGTGTGAGCTGACGTTCATATCCCCTCACCCCTGTGGGCTTTGGCCAGTCGGTCGTGAAGGTGATATCATCATACCCAAGGTCTCTGGAGATGCCTGTGGGTGACAGAGATGGTGTCAGCCTGGGGGCTTGCTGGGACAGGCGGGGTGTGGACACTCCTGGGCAGACAGCCCTCTGACCCCCTTCTCTGTCTCTAACACTGGCTGCTGCTTCGTACACACAGATTCGTCGTTCGGCACGCCTCCTGGGTACGGCTGTGCCGCGGACCGCGCGGAGGAGCAGCGCCGGCACCAGGACGGGCTGCCCTACATCGATGACTCGCCCTCCTCCTCACCCCACCTCAGCAGCAAGGGCAGGGGCAACCGGGACGCGCTGGCCTCGGGAGCCCCAGAGTCCACCAAAGCGGTGAGTCCCCGTGGTACCCCCGCCACCTGTGGCCGGTGGGCCAGGTGAGGCTCCCTGAAGCCCGGCCACTTGCTCAGGGGCATGTAGCAGGCACAGGATGGATGGAGCAGCGGATGATTTGCAAGTTGGGCAGGTCACTGAAGACTCCTTCCTTGTCCACACATCTGGCACACATAGACAGCCTGCTGGATGCATTAAGCAGGAGGATCGCAGAATGCTTTGTAAACTGAGCGTGGAGGTCCACGCAGGCAGAATGTAGTCTTGAGACTGAGGATATTGGCACCACAGGTCACTGCCTGCACCAGCCCGACCTTCACGGTGGCCCCAGAAGGGCGCTGAGCTGGGGTGGTGGTGTCCCTGTGCTGGGTGAAGCACACTTGCTCTCTTTTACCAAAGGGGATGCCGAGGTGGCTCTGTCCGTGTGAGCAGGGCCTTTCCCGGAAGTTCTCACTTGATCCTCATCAGCACCCAGCGGGACTGGTGTTGCTGTCACCTCCACTTTACCAGCGTGGGAGTGAGGTCCAGAGCTGGCTTCCCGAGGTCACGTGGCTCATGAGCAGTGACACATTCAGTAGGTGCTGTGCCCTGCACTCCAAGTCCCATGGACCGGCTCCCCCCTCACGTGGGAACGTAGCCCTGGGGTGGCCACAGGCTGAGTGTGCTGTCCCCACAGAGGTGGCCAAGCCTGATAGAGTCCTGACTCCTCTCAGCGGTGCTTTGGGGCTCAGACCTGCACCCCTGCCTCTGGGACAAGGGCCCCACTTTGGCCTCCTGGGTTCCTTCCTTCTCGGGCTGAGAAGATCGCTGTCCCAGGGTGGTTGCTCCGTCTGTCTTTTTGGCGCCCTTTTTGGTCCCTGGTGACAGATACCTTTCCGCTTCTGCTTGGCCTGTTCCCTAGGTTTGAAAACGAGAGTGAGAGAGGCGTGTGCTTTCCCCATTGCCATAGGGGAGCACTGGGAGTGTGTCTCTTCCCCGAGTTGCTTTTCTGTGGGGCTTATTTATGCTTTTGTGATTTCTAAAGGCCTAGGTGGTGGGCGGGCTTCTCATTCTGAAACGTGAGGATGGGCGGGGAAGCCAGAGTGTGACATGTACCTGGGGCACACGCATGCTGCTGCCTTGTGCAGCTTCTTACCCCACGTCCAGCATCACAATCTTACAGATTAGGAAACCGAGGTTCAGGGAGGTGGAGAAACTTGCTCAGGGCCACACAGTCAGGAGGTCCAAAGCCTTCCTGATGGTTTGGTTGACAGCTTTTCCCTCAACTGCCTCGCCTTGCTTGGCACAGCCCCTCTCTTGCTGTTTCCTGAGGCGGTTTGGTACAGAGAAGGGTCCTCACTGTTCCGAGCAAGGAGGCTGAGTCCTGAACTCGGGACGGGGCGTCCCTGTCCCTCCGTTGCCCCCCAGGGCTGTCCTCACCCCTCCAGTCCTTGACGTACCCGAGAGGAAGTGGATCTGCCCACCCTGCCCAGACCCCTGTCCAGGGCTGGGTGCTTCCAGCACCTGGTTTAGAGGCTCCTCTCCTGTGCAGCCGTCCAGGTCTGGTCCCCGACCCCTGCTCTCTCCTTCGGCCACTATGGGAGCCTGTAGACATTTCTCACGTGACACGCGCGGCAGGAGGTTGCACATCTGTGCTTGTGGGATGATCTAGAGTCCAATCCCAAGCACGCCACCTGGCGCAGAGCGGGACCCGGAGAAGAGGGAGTTAGATTGGAGGAGGGCTGCTTGGTTCCATTCCAGAAGCCCTCTGGTTGGGCTCTTTTGCCCGGGTTTGGAGCCTGGGGTAGGTGCCCTTCGCTGCCCTGGAGACAGGCACAGCCTTGACTTCCTGGTTTCCCTGCCAGCTGTGCAACAAGCCATGCAAACGTCTTCTTTCGTTTTTGATCTCTGGTTTGAAGAAGACATGACTGTTGCTTTCTGGGACACCCAGGAACGTGGTGGCCTTGAGGCCAGAGGCACCCTGATCCTGACCAGCCGGCAGGAATGGGGTGTCAGCCTGCTCATCCCTGTCCTATCCTTCTGGCTAGGCAGATACCCCCGTTCCTTCAGCCCCTCATGTGGTCCCTGACAGTGAGCTTGAGTCTTGAGGGCCATGGGGCCATCGGGAGAACCTTTGTGGGAACTCGATGGCAACTCGGGGGCTCAGCGGACTCCTGGGTTACGGGGCTTGTCTGTGAACATGCACCCCCAGGGTAGGCAGGGGTTGGACAGAGGCCAGGCAGCCCCTTGCCTGGGGCGCTGCGGGAAGGCGTGACAGGTTGGCTTATTGGGGCGACGTATGCTTACAGAGGGCAGGCACAGGAATCGCACTGCCTGCCCTGCGTGTGAGGCCTTCCCATCTGGAGAGCTGGTCACCCAGGGTTTGCTGCAGCAGACCCCCCAGCACATGACCCTGCACAGAGGCCAGCCTGTTGCCCTCTGCGTGCCCCAAGGGTCCAGGCCCTTGGAGCGCTTGCCAGCTGGGCCCCAGGGCAGTGTCAGCCCTGCTGTTGGCGAAGACACTGCCCTCGCCCAGAGCTGAGCAGGGTCTTCTCTCCAGCAGCCACGCTGGCCACACACTCCCAGCCGGGAGCAGCCTGCCCCTTGCAGCCCAGGGTGCTGCGCCCTGATCACCAGGGGGTTCCCACATCAGGGACTGGGAGGAGGGGCTGCGAGGGGCTCTTCAGGCTCCACCCTGTCCTGCAGCTCAGGTCCAGCCCCAGCCCTTAGCTCACCTGTGGGCCCGGCAGGTGGCTGGCACCAGTTTTGTTCACCTGCGTCTCTCTGCCAGTTTTTCCTGCCTGGTGATCACGAGCCCAATTTTTTATGGGTTCTTTGTCGGCTTTTTTCTGGGCTCAGGCTTCCTGGTGTTTGCCCCTCCCAGGTAGCAGTGGGAGGACTTTCCTTCCATGTTGCTGCCTTCTTTTTCCACTTGCCCTTTGCTAGACTCTGGCTTCCTCCTGCCTGCATGGCCCTGACTGCGTCCCCTCACACGTGCACTCTGCGCGCAGGTGTTATAAATAGCCCTGGTCCTGCCAGCCCTTTGCTCTCTGCTGTTTTCTGCTCTTTCCCTCCCCACCCTCTTTTTTATGAGATGGAGTTGGCTGGTCTGCGGGTCGTCCCTGTCTGATGCCACCAGCACCATTCCGGATTCTAGAAAGTTCTTAGTCTAAGGGGAAGAGTTCTTAGTCTAAGGTGGAGTTTCCTCTCCACCCCAGCCTGTTCCCTGGGCCAGATGTTCCCCTGGATGGCCCCACCCCTCAGGACAGGGCGAGCTGGACTCAGCGCCATCCTGCCTGCGCTATTTTTCCTCTCTGCTGTCCAAACCGTGTGGGCGGAACGAGACACAGCACTCCCACCCGCGGGCACTGGCCTCTCGTGCTGGGTGGGGCCATCATGGGCCCCGCGGCCCCCTGGTGCTCACAGTAGCAAGATTGCTCCCAGAACACGCGCAGGGCTACATGGGTGGCTGCCGCTGCCGGAGAGGCCTGCCGTTCCTGTCACATCTTCCCTTGCGTGGAATGGGGAACAGTGTCCGGACACCTGCAGGAGCAGCAGCTGCTTCCCCAAGATTCCGTCACCCACACTGGCCGAGGGGACGTCATGGGCCCCTCACCCTGTATGTCTGAGCACTGTGGGCAGAAGACTTGCTGAACTTCGGTAGCACTTCGGGGCCCAGCTGACAGTCGTGGGTTCCTAGTATCCATGTGTCTCCTGATTGGGGTACAGAGACCCTGAAGGAGCCCTCAGAGCTCTGCAAAGATTTGGCCAAATCTGGCACCAAGCCAGGTTGTTGAGATCCACTCGATTTGTTTATTAAATGAATCTTGTTGAGTATTTGGGTGTTCCAGGCACTGTGCTGGGCACAGGAAGTTTCAAGTTCAGGCACAGCCCTGCCCTGAAGGCTCCTGCCTGTGGGGAAGGGTGCGTGTGGGATTGGGCCTCCTTTCCCTGGAGCTGCTCTGCTCTCAGCCCAGGTCTTGATGGCTGTCCCTGCGCACACACTTGTGCTCACACGCACACACACGCGTGCATGCTCACAGCTCATGCACACATTCACACACACGTGCATGCTCACAGCTCACGCACACATTCACACACAAGTGCATGCTCACAGCTCACGGGCACACACACGTGCATTCTCACAGCTCACACACACACTCACACAGGTGCTGCAGTTTAGTGGTGCAGAAAGGGTTTTTAGAGGGTCCCAGTGGGGAAGCGAAGGTGTGGTACAATCCACAAGGGGGGATTGGGTTCCCCTCCCCCAGTTTACCCACAGGCAGCCAAGGCACAAAGCTAGAGGGCATTTGCCAGAGACCAAGGACAGGCCGGGCCTTGAGTCCTCTGTTGGACCTGCTGTCTGTCCCATGAAGTGGGCCTGGGAAGTGGAGGTGTGGCAGGGTTGGGGGCACAGAGGGGCCGTGCTGGGTTCCTGATTCCAAGCTCTGCAGAGACATCGGGAGGCCTGGCCTGAGTCAGATCCTTCCTCCCACCCAGCAGTTTTCACTTGGGATGATTCAGCCCCCAGGGGACGCATGGCCACACTCGGAGGAAGAGAGCATTACTGCCATTTGGTAGTAGAGGCAGCATCCTACAAGGCACAGGACCCCCCAACCCCAAGAGAGAATCCTCCAGCCCCGTACGTCTGCAGGGCCAGGGCAAGGAGCCTGCGCCAAGTCAGTGATTTTCCCCGAGTGGTTTGGGAAAGTGATGGCAGCGGCCACGCTCCGGTTCCACACCTGGGCTGGGCAGCCAGAGGGCAATGGGCAGGGCTGTGACATCACCTTTGATGGAGGCAGAGCCCTCCCCACGCTGGCACCGCCCTCTGGCCACATGTGGGGCCTTTGGCCCAGGACAGACAGAGGGAGCACAGAAGCGGGGCTGAGAACGGGGAACCTCTGACGCTGCTGGTGGCCACGGAGCGAGGAGGGGAGAGGCCACGGAGCGATGGTGGTCTTTATTGCCTGTGGCATCGTCATCTGTCTTGGTTTGCTGGGGCCGCGGTGACAAACTCCACAAACCCAGGGCTTAAACAACAGAAATTGATTTTCTCACAGTGGTGGAGGCCAGAGGTCCGAGATCAGGGTATCAGCAGGGTTGTCTTCCAGGCTCGTCTTTCCCTGAGAGTCTGTGTCCTGAGTTCTTCTCTAAGAACCAATCACAGTGGATGGGGCCTGCCCCAGTGACTTCATTTTAACTTAGTCACCTCTTTAAAGCCCGACTCTCCAAACACAGCAACATGCTAAGGCACTGGGGTTAGGGCTTCACCATGAATTTGGGGGCATTGTAGGTAGGATTAGAGTGAGGTCTCCCAGGGGTGTGGGCTGTGTCCCCTCATCGACATCCAGCAATGTGTCCCCTCTGTCTTTTGGAGACAGAGGCAGCGGAGCTTCACCAGACTTTTAGCCAGGACGTCGATGGGAAGGGGGGACTTGCTCACAGCCACTGGTAAGGGAGTCCCTGCCAGCAGGTCTAGAAAGCAGGGTTGAGGGACAAAAGCTATGAGCCCCGGGCACGGGGTTGCCCTTGGGCAGGCGTGTCTGGGGGAGAGGGCGTGGAGGGGTGGTGCTGCCCAGGCCGGGCAGTCCAAAGGTCAGGTGGGAACGCTGCAGAGAGGACAGGCGCAGAGGGCCAGGTGAGCGGTGAGGAGGGGACCTGGGAGGCAGCGGGAGTCGGGGTGGCCGTGTGCTGGGCTCCGGTGCCCCTTAGGTCAGAGTCTCCTTTTCCTTCCTTGACTGAGCCGGGGCAGCCACTCCTTGGTGGAAGGCAGGTGTGGAGAGGCTTGCCCAGCCTGCTCGGCACTGGACGTCCCGTCTCCCATACCCCCCACCCAGGAATTTACGGGGACCACAAGTGAGTGGCTAAGTGCGTGCCGAGACACCTCCCCAGCCCGTGCCTCCCTGTTAATGCCACGTGGCGCCTTCTGGGGGACGTGTACGGAGGTGGGCAGGCTGGCCTTCCTCTCCGACAGGGGCCCACTTGAGCATCCCACCGCACCCGCTGTAGTCTGACTTCTGTCTGTGTCTCCTGCAGAGCGAACTGGACTTGGAAAAGGGCTTGGAGATGAGAAAGTGGGTCTTGTCTGGAATCCTGGCCAGTGAGGAGACCTACCTGAGCCACCTCGAGGCGCTGCTGTTGGTGAGGAGGGTGTGGGGGGCGGTGGGGAGGTTGCTGGGGGGCTCACTCACAAGTCCCAGGTCAGCTGTTGGAGCCTGGGCACAGCTCACCCTCCCTGGGGTGGACGCTGACAGAAAACTCGGTTACCAAACCAAGCTGCTTCTAAAATTTCATGTTTTACGGGATTTAAAAATAAAAGGATATGTATCACATAACCACGGTTTTCTGTGGTCGTACCACGCACCCGACAAACGGCAGGCCCTCTCCCCCATGCCCTCTTCCAGCCCATGAAGCCTTTGAAAGCCGCCGCCACCACCTCCCAGCCCGTGCTGACGAGTCAACAGATCGAGACCATCTTCTTCAAAGTGCCTGAGCTCTACGAGATCCACAAGGAGTTCTACGATGGGCTCTTCCCCCGCGTGCAGCAGTGGAGCCACCAGCAGCGGGTGGGCGACCTCTTCCAGAAGCTGGTGAGTGGCTGGGAGCAGGTGCACGACAGCCTCGTGCTGGGAGCTGGTGGCCGGGGACCAGGCCCATCCCGCCATCTGTCGGCGTGTGCTGCCCAGGAGACTCCAAGGCGATAGCCGAGAGTCAGAGTTGGGCGTGTCTTGGTGCCTGAGATGATGCCAAAGGGCAGGTTGCCAGAAGGGAGAGGCCAAGGGGAGTGTGCCCACCCAGCTCAAGACCAGCGAGTGGGGCTTCCCTCCCTCCCCTGACACTGGTCACGTCACTGAGTCCCCCTGGCTCTGGTCAGTTTCACTCAAGATTGCAGACTCCAGGCTGGTCCAGCTGCTGCCCCCTTAAGGGCCCCTGGGGATCAAAATGCTGCCACGGCCCAGGACAGCGGGACTTGGACATGGGGCAGAGGAGACTGGGGGGCAAGCATTGCCTCGAGAGCACAGTTGGGCACAGAGCAGGGGGTCGTTTTCTATTATTTCATTTTTCTAGTTACCGGACTAAAGGCCCTTGAATCACTTGGAGATTTTTTTTTTTTTTTTTTTTAAGACAGAGTCCGCCTCTGTCACCCAGACTGGAATACAGTGGAGTCATAGTAGCTCACGGCAACCTCAAACTCCTGGGCTCAAGCGATCCTCCTGCCTCAGCCTCCCAAGTAGCTGGGACTACAGGTGTGCACCACCACACCCGGCTTATTTTTCTGTTTTTGGTAGAGACAGGATCTCACTCTTGCTCAGGCTGGTCTTGAACTCCTGACTTCAAGTGATCCTCCCACCTTGGGAGAATTTTTCTAAAAAATGTCATGGGAAGGGGAGACTTAGGCAATAAAAATCAAAGTACTGGGAAAATTGTCCTCAGGTACTGAGAGGGCCCTGGCAGAGAGAAATGGTAAAAGCAGGACATCCATGTGACCATGGCTTCTGCATGTTTAACGCTAGGGACTTTCACGGTGACACCCAGCTGTGCTGACTCTGGCCTGGCCTTGGCTCAGGCCTGAGTGTCCTGCTAGAGGCCCAGCTTCCCCACAGGCGGCCCCTCCCTCCGCCGCCCTGGACTGCAGACCCACCGGACTCCAGGCGGAGCTGAGGCAAGAGGAATGTATAAGGCCCTTTTTTGTTCAGATCCCTGCCCCTGGGGCTCATTTCCCATGGCCACAGAGCAAGGGGCTGCATTTTGATGTGAGTGTCTCCCCACCGTCTTCAACGCCCCCGCCCATTTCTCCTTGTGCTTGTCAGCAGTTTAAACCTAGGGGACCTGCCTCAGCCCACAACCCCCCTGAGAAGCGGAGAGGCGTGTTGTTGGAAAAAAAAACCACTTCCAGAGCTCTTCCCCAAATAACATTCTGAAATCTCTCGGAAACTTTTTTTTTTAATTTTAATAGTCTGATGAACACTGGAATTTAAGTTTGGAAAGTTTCCTCCGGTTTCTCTGGTGTCCTTGAGCTACCTTCATGCGTCAGATGCTGCAGCAGGAAGATGGGGAGAGAGGCTGGGGTTGGGCTGGGAAGTCAGTCCCCAGTAACCGCGTGCCCAGCGCTCACGTGTGCAACCTGGGCTGAGTACCGAGGACTCCCCGAGGACAGATGGGCTCCGTGTCTGCCCCAGACCAGCTCAGTAGGTAGGGTCAGCACAGCAGCATGGCCCCTGCAGGCTTCCCAGCTGGGAGAGTCTCAGGACCAGAGGAGCTTGCAGCACTCTGCCCTTCCCGGCTTCCGTGCCTCTTCCCAAGCCAGGGACCTTGTGAGCTATGTCCAGTGGTGCAGAAAGCCTGACCCAAATTCGGCTTCTATCACCCCTTCCTGTAGGGCTGCGGGGCTAACTCTACTGCCCAGGGTTTCGTTTCTAGCTGAAACTTTATCAGCCTGGATTTTCCCCCTAATTATTTCAGACTTAGAGCAGAGTTGCAGGCATAGCACAGAGAACTCAGATACACCCTGTTTTGCCACATTTACTTTGTCTCTTTACACGCACACGCTTCTTTCACCCCCCCCCCCCCCGAACGCTTCGTTGTGTCTGGTAAGAACAGAGCATTCTTTGCCGTAACCGGCAGTACGTTTGTCGAATTCGGGAAATTTCACATTGACGGAACACTCGTGTTTTGTACGCAGCACGTGTGCGTGTCCCCGGTTAAGGACGGGTTCTGTATCGCAGTTTCCGTTCTCTGACTCGGTCCAGGCGGGGACCCTGTATGTGCTTGCTCGTCGCGTCTCTCTCGTCTCCTTCAGTCTGTAGCAGTTCCGTGGACTTTGCTTGTCTCCCGTGACCTGGACGTTTTTTGAAGGGCACAGGCTGGTTCAGGTTTGTTTTTTTGGGTTCTGCGTTTCCGGTGCGAACAAGACCACAGCAGCGAGGCCCTGTCGCTGTCCATGTAGCAGATCACCGGCCACGTGGGCTCCGTTTGTGCCGTAACCGATGCAGCTCGGTTTTTGATTAGCTGGAAATGTGGACGTGAATTGTGCGGAACTCCGCACAGGCCACCCGGAAGATTGCGCTGGGGCAGGGTGGAGGAGGAAGACTCGTGAGAGGGGCCTCCTGCCAAGACCCCTGGACTCTGCTCAGCCGGCACCTCTTCCGTCCTGACCCTGATCTCTGCAGCAGCCCTGCGGCCCGTCACCCTCCGACCCCTTGTAACCACCTGCTGTGACATGAGTGCGTGTGTTTCGCTTATTCGTTTATCAGCTTCTCTCCTGTTGGAACCCCGGCTGCGCAGAGCAGCGCAGCATCTGAATTAGTCACGGCTGTGGTGACAGGGCCTGAAGCAGGGCCTTGGTTTTGCAGGGGGGCACTCAGTGGCCGACAAAGGAGGGAAAAGGGAAAGAAGGAAGAGCTCTGGGTCTCGTCAGCGCAGTGAGGAGGAAGAGCCTAGAGTTCGAGGATGCAGGGGCTCGTCCGGCGTGGTCGGCAAGGCGGGGCTCTTTCCTCGTGTGCCCTGAGGCCCCTTGTGCAGCCCCTGCAGGGACGGGGCCAGAGGACCAGACAGTGCCAAATGTGCCTGGTGTACCCGGCGTCTGTGGAAACATAAGATTCGATATAAATGCAAATGCATGTGGAAATACAATTTAGGTTTGACAGAGAACAAACACCAGACACAGGGGCTGCCTTAGGCTTCCAGGTGGCTGCGTTGGGCGGTCTCCAACCCGGGCCTGCGAGTCTCCTGGGTCTGCTCCTACCCACCCTGGGGCTCGGTTTGCCGGTCCCTGGGGAGGACTGGTTTCCCCTTGACTGCCTCCAAAGGTCATGTGGGGCCCAGAGTCGCACACACACAGAAGCTGTTGCTCAGCTGAGCGGGTGTCTGAGCAGGAGGCTAAGTGAGGAGACCCTCTGTTAATGGCTTTGGTTTGATACAAGACAGACAAAATGCCTCTCCCCTTACAGCCACGGGTCTTCCACCTGCCAGGTGTGTAGCATGACACCTGGGCGTCCCTGCCAGATCTAGGACGGGCTTGTGCCTGAGTGGTGGGAGGGCCCTTCTGCGAGGGCTTCCGGGTTTTGTGTTCCTTGTGTGTCTGAAGGGATCAGACGTGAGCAGAGGACCATAGATACCGTAGGCTGGGATGCTGGCCTCCACGTTCAGGGTGGTCTCCAGCAGCCCGAACAAGAAGGCATTGCTCGGTCCCACCTATGTAGAGACCCTTGTCCAGATTCACTGGCAACCTCGAACTTTACCTGGCACACATGGCACCATTTAAGCGGGTGGGGTGGGAGGAATAAGTAGCTCTGACAGGGAGCTGTTACCTGCCCAGGGCGTGAGTCACTGCTCAGGATGTCATTTTGGGAGCAGGAAGGATGCTCGCTGCGTGGGGCAGGAGAGCAGGTGGGAGGGAGGGTGCGGAAGAGCTGAGGTCGCTGCAGCCTGTGCACTGTCTGCTGCGCGTGGAGCCTGTTCCTCAGAAAGACGGGGAGCAGCACCTGTCCCTCACTCTCTTCCTTCCTCCCTGCAGGCCAGCCAGCTGGGTGTGTACCGGGCCTTTGTGGACAACTACGGGGTTGCCATGGAAACGGCCGAGAAGTGCTGTCAGGCCAACGCTCAGTTTGCAGAAATCTCTGAGGTGAGGCTGTTTGGACAGGTGCACCGCCAACTCTCACCCACATCCCGCCACTTCCCGTGATGCGCCGGGGGCTGGTGCCTGGTGGAGCCTGACCTGGGAGAACAAAGTGCACCAAATCCAGGTCTGCTTGCGGTCCTGGTTCTGTCTCCAGAATCCACTGGATTTGCTCCGATCAGCCGTGTGCCAGGGACGCTGTTGCACCCAGACAGAAGGGGCAAGCACAGCGCATCCTGCCTCCCCGAGGGCCAAGGCCCGGTCCTAGAGGCTGGCTGCGTTGCTCAGACACTGTCTCGCACCGTCTGTCTGCAGGGAAGAGCGTCCATAGTTCTGCTGTTAACAGGTCTCACCAGGGGACTCCTAAGGCTGACCTTGCACCTGTCACTGGAAACTGGGCAGGACGTGCGCTGCCCCTGACCTTTGCTAGCCTGCCAGCGCCCCTGAGAACTGGGAGTAAGGGCTGGTGTTGCCTCTGCTGGGTAGACACCGTGGGGAGCAGAGCCCCAGGTGAGAGTCTTACCGCCCCAGGCCCAGGTTGGAGGGGCGGCTGTTTCCCTACCCAAGTTTAGCTGTAGGAGGCTGAAACCTCAAACTGTGTTACCACCTGGGGCCTGAAAAGAGCTCCTCAGATACAGAGAGGATGAGTGGGCCATCCAGGGGGTGGCGGCCAAGCCAGGACCAGAACCCGGCAACACCCTTGGGCCTGTGTTTCTCCAGACAGCTGTTCTTCCTGCCCTTCCCCATCCTGTGTCAGTCAGTGGCGATCGTGTGGCATTTTCCTCTTTGGGAGCCTGTAGAGGCTCTTGCTTTTGATGACTCCCACTGGCTATAGCTCTTGCTTTTCCCCCAGCCAGCAAGGACTCCGGTGGACAGCCCTCTGTGTGAGGAATACAGCGTTAGAAAGAAACGGGCCAGGAGCGGTGGCTCACACCTGTAATCCTAGCACTTTGGGAGGCTGAGGCAGGAGGATTGTTTGAGCCCAGGAGTTGGAGGCTGCAGTGAGCTGTGATGACACCACGGCACTCCAGCCCAGGTGACAAAGTGAGACTCTGTCTTAAAAAAAAAAAAAAAAGAGAGAAACAGGAACTAGAAATACAGAGTGAGTCTGGTCTCTTTCTGGGACACAACTTTGAGCTATCACACCTGGGCTTTGTTCCTGAGGTCTTGTGTCATTTTATCATTTATCACAGGAGAGAGGGCAGGTGCTGTGGTGATATCGCGTGTTGGCCTGTCCTCCAGAGCCCGTGGGGCGCCCTGCTCCATGCCAGGTGCTGCTGGTAACAAGATCTGCAGGTGCCTCGGGCTCCTGCCCCACCAGCAACTCCCCCGAACACTCAGTCCTTTCTCTTCTTTTCCCTTTTTGTCAGTTAGCAAGCCCCCACCATGCCCCTGACAGCTGGAACGGTGGCACAGAATTCCAAGTGATCTTGACAAATTAGTGACCTAATCCGTTAAGAGCAGGTTACAATGCAGTGGCTGCGTTCAAGTCCATCCAGACGGGTTTCTGCAGAGGAGGAGGAAACAGTGGTGGGTTCCATGCAAGGGGGTCACGTGGTCCCTCCAGCCATGCCCAGGTGGGAAGCTGAGCCCATGCCTGCACGTGGGGTGGCAGCTCCGCCAGAAGCTGGCCGTCTGCGAAGCTTCGCAGCGCTTGTACTGTGGGGGCGACATCCACGTTGGTTCTTCATCCGCATTTCAAAAGGACCGGAGAAATCGAACTGCCCACAATCAAGCCGAAGGGGGAGGAGGCAGCAGGCTGCATGGAGGTGGGGGGCTGCATTGTGGGGGGCCAGTGCTCAGGCGAGGGGGCTTGAGGATCACTCTCAAGTACAGGGAGGGCGGAGGAGTGACCCTCATCTTCCCCAGGACAGTCCTGAGAGGTAGGTGCAAGGCAGCATCCAATTAGATCAGTGTTGCCCAAGCAGGATTCCATGGAACACCAGCTCCCCAGACAGTAGGCAGTAGGGGTTACATGAAAAGGGCTTCTGGAGTCACGCTAGTTTGGGAAACGTGGAGTTAAACCAAACTCACAAGTTTCCTGGAGGCAGGACCTCCTGGAACTCCCAGATACCCACGTGCATCGCCCTGCCCTGCATTGCCTGTCCAGGGGCACGTGGCGTGTGGGCGCCTCCCAGGCTCACGTGAGCACGGCACCTGGTTTGCAGTCTTTCGTTGGGCTCTCCCACCCCCTCACGCCCAGTGGGAAGTGCCAAGTCAGACGTACGGAGCAGCGATCCCTGCGAAGGATGTTTCCAGCAAAGGTACCAAAGTGCATGGCAAGATTTGGCCCCAGTGAGCTGGAAAGCACCGTCTTTGGTTTTGAGAGGTTTCCCACGGCATGAGAGGTTGATCTACAGAGTGGTCTCAGAGCCCCTTCCCCTTCCATCTCTGCTGTTTGCGCTTTTTTTTTTTTTTTTTTTTTTTTTTTGAGACGAAGTCTTGCTCTGTCACTGGCGTCATCACAGCTCACTCCAACCTCCAACTCCTGGGCTCAAGCGATCCTCCTGCCTCAGCCTCCTGAATAGCTGGGACTACAGGCATGCACCACCACGCCCAGCTAATTTTTCCATTTTTGGTAGACATGGGATCTTTGCTCTTGCTAAGGCTGGTCTTGAACTCCTAGCTCAAGCCCGGCCTTGTTATGCTTTTGTTCAGAAGCCGCACACGGGAATGAATTGCACCTCATTCCCAGGGAGGGTGTCAGGCACGCAGACATCTTTTACCTTCCCTTCTTTTTGTGCCTTGGACCAGATCAGTGATTCCGTCAGTGCAGTTGTGTCATAACGTGGCCAATCCACTAAAAAGCCCTGCCCTCCCCCTGGGGATCTTAGTGCCTCGTTTTCTTAGCACGTACATTTGCGAATGGGGAGAGGGTGGGTGGGGGTCGAATCTCCAAAAGCAGATGCTTTTCTGAACCACCAGTCCCCAGCACACCGTCCCATCACCCCAAGGAAGTGCTGTGCATTTAGGACGAACACTGCTGTTTGCAGGATTCTCTGTGTCAGAGGTCCTCAGCCCGGGCGATTTTGTCCCCAGGAACACTTGGCATTACCTAGAGACATTTTTGGTTGTCACAACAGCAGGAAGGTGGGGTGTTATTGCACCTGTAGGTAGAGGCCAGGGGTGCTGCTCAGCGTCCTGGAGTGCACCGGGACAGCCCAAAATGTCAGCAGTGCTACGGCTGAGAACCCCTGTGCCAAGTGGACCGCAGCACAGGGCATCCCGTGCGCCTCGCTTGCCCGTGGGTCCCCGTGTGCCCTGTTATTTCATTCACCAGCTCAGGGCACATTTGGGGTTCTTTGCAGTGAGAGAAGGGTGAGGTTTCTGCTAAAAGTTCCTGACTGTGGAACTTTCTGCCACATCAGAGCTACTTCAGTCATCTGTGCAAACACGTGCTTTTCTCTCTGCAGAACCTGAGAGCCAGAAGCAACAAGGATGCCAAGGATCCAACGACCAAGAACTCTCTGGAAAGTGAGTCCTCCATGCCCAGGCCTCTTTGGGTCTTTGTGGGGGTGATCGCTGCCAGCAGAGGGGACATTGCTAGAAAAGCAGACACAGCGCCCAGCTGGGTCACCCCTGGCGCCTTCCCTGTCGCAGACTTCAAATGTCAAGGGTGGGGATGAGGAAAGAGCAGCTCGGGGTGGGGCAGAGAAGGACACAGTCAGGGCCACCAACAGGAACACCCAGGAGCTGCCAGGCACGGCCCTGCAGGGACGATTTTCTTTTTGCTTTCTGCAGATGCCAACAAGTGTGGCACACGAGGTAACCCAGGTAGAACACAGGTTCTAAGTGGCTGGGCAAGTAGCGAATCCAGAGTTGTTGGGAAAGTGGTATCAGGAATTATAGGCCGCTTGTGTCAGTTGTCAGGATGGTGTGAGTAGTCACACTCAGAGAGAACAACAGGCCAGGCACCGCGGCTCGTGCCTGTGATCCCAGCTACTCGGGAGGCTGAGGCAGCAGGACCACTTGAGCCCAGGAGTTTGAGGCTGCAGTAAGCTATGATCCTACCGCTGTGCTCCGGCCTGGGTGACAGAGCAAGAAAAAAAACAAAAAAACAACCGCCACAGACGTAGCTCCCGTCCCGAGAGCGTCGGCACACTCTGGGCCTCAGTCCCTGTCTGTGAAATGAGGATGGCGGTGTGTGCCTGCGCTGGTGTGCGAGTCTCGTGAAGAAACCTGGCAGCGTCAGTGCCTGTGATGGGCCACGCTCGTCCTCACAGAGAAGCACAGATGGCCCGGGCTGGCCGGGGATGCCACCATGTCACAGGTGCTCTCGCCATGTCGGGGGCTGCTCCCGCTATAGCAGGACCCCTGTGCTGCTGGAGTCCGGGTGTCCTGCGACGGGTTCCCAGAGCACCTGTCAAACCAAGAGCTGTGTCAGCATCTGGGTCAGTGCCCGCCCTTCGCAGAGTCAGGCCCCAGAACGTCCCAGGGTGGGCACTGAGCTCAGCGTGGTCCCCTGCTCCCTGTGTATGCCCTGGGCTGGGGCAGGTCAGCCCTGCAGGCTTGGATCTGGCCAGCAGCTCTCGGCTGTGCACGAGATGTCCTAGACTTAATGCTCAAAGCTTCCGGGACAGGTGCTCTGGGTTCGTAGAGGGGAGGTGGGGCCTGTAGAAGTTGGGGTGGCTCCATCTCCCCTCAACCCTTGGACCGAGGGCGGGTGGGTGGGTAGTCTGCTTTCTCTGTGTGTGGCCATCTCTCACCTGGCCTTCCTCTCCGCAGCTCTGCTCTACAAGCCTGTGGATCGGGTGACGAGGAGCACGCTTGTCCTTCATGTGAGTCATGGCGCCTAGTGGCATCCCAGGGCATGGCAGCCGCCTACCCGGTGTCTGGGCACTGTCCCTGCTCTTAGGCCCAGCTGGGCCCTTATCACCTGGGGTCCTTGGCTTCTCCTCTCCTGGGGTTGACACTGTCACTTTGTCCACCTATCACCTGCCACCTTCCTCCGTTCTCTGCCAGACACCTTTATTGAGGATGCAGAAACGAGGTGCTGCCGCCATTCGGGGCCTCGTCGGCTGTGGTGTAGGGGGACATGGCAGGCTCTCCAGGTGTCCCCCTCTGCTGTCCCACCTGCTCTCCAGGCACAGGCATGGCAGGGCACCAGGGAGGGAGCATCCTGTCCCACGAGGGCAGGGGCTTGCAGCGGGGGACGCTTCAGGCCAGTTGCAGCACCAAGGCCCCAGGGTGGGCAGGCGGCACCCACAGCAGGTGCGTTCCAGGGTCCACGGCTCAGACCACCACCTCCCAGCCCGGGAGAACATGCGGCAGGGAGACCTCGCCTCACTGGACAGGCACTGAAGGGGTCCCTAACCCTGAGAAACAGAACCAGAAAACAAAATAGCCCCTGGTGCTACTGCCTGGGAGATGCTGTTAATACACTTTTACAAATTGTACGTGAATCTTTTGTGTTTTTGATTTACAACCAATTCACTAAAGCGGATGAAATCTCCGTTTCCTTTCCGGCTCCCTCTCCACAAAGGAGCCCATTGCCGGGATTCCTTATGCTCGTGCTGACACACATGAGCATCTTTTTAATCATGCAGAAGGTGTCACACTGTACGTATCGTTCCTCGCTTGGCTTTTTCTCCCCACTTAGTAGCATATTGTGGGGATCGTTCACTGAGTGGACGATTCATAATTTCTTACCATGCTCCGATGAAGAGTTTGTGGACAGTGGGAAATGAGATTTGCGGTTTAGAAGGCTCTGGCTCGGTGGCCCATCAGACTCTGGGGGACACTGTAGTGTGCCGCCCGCTGTGACTCGTCCAGGTGTCAGGTGTGCATGGCTGAGCATTGCGACAGGGACGCCGGAGCTGCCGTGGGTGGGGTGGGGCTGGCCTGTGGCTGCCAGCCCAGGTGCCTTCCTCCAAGCTTATTTCATCTCTCCAGGGTCTCTTTACAGAGAGGGTTTGGGATCCCAGGGGATTTCGTTTCTCTGAACCAGGGCAGTGTTGACACTGAGCACGAATTACTTGCATTCCTAGTGGAGAAGGAGTCAGTGTCCCCTGGGGGCTCAGAAGAGCCGTAGGCGCTTATCTGAAGGAGGAAGAGCCCAGGGCCTTCTGCTTTCCTTGTACAGACCAGTGGTTCTAGACCAGGACCCATTCTCCCCCGGGGACCCCAGGCGATATCCACAGACGTTTTTGGCTGCACAACTGCAGCCACAGGGGTGCTGCTGGCATCTAACATAGGGGCCAGGCACAATGCTAAATACCCTGCAGTGCCCAGGATGCTCCCCCTCCCCCAGCAAGATCATCTAGCCCGAAATATCAGCAGTGTGGGGGCAAGAAACCTGCCCCAGGCCCTCACGGCAGGCGCTCTTGGCCGCATGCATACAGCGTGGGTTTGTGGAGCGCCATTTGGAGCCCGCGTCTGGGGTGATGCTCGTGCGAGCACTGCCTGCAAAGCCCAGGCCCAAGCGAGAGACGCAGGTGGCACTTATGGATCTCCAGGTCTCGCCCAAGTGTCTGTGCTTGGCCCTCTGTGGCCGCTGGGTGCCAATGCCGCCCGCCGCCTCACTGCAGTCTCCCCGGGACAGGACTTGCTGAAGCACACGCCCTCCAGCCACCCTGACCACTCCCTGCTGCAGGACGCCCTCCGCATCTCACAGAACTTCCTCTCCAGCATTAACGAGGAGATCACGCCCCGCCGGCAGTCCATGACGGTGAAGAAGGGAGAGGTGAGCGTGGCCGGGGCACGAAGGGCACCCTCGATCTGAGACCCGGAGCCCCTCCTGGTCCCCAGCAGACCGTCCCTGCATGGCTCAGCCCAGCACAGGAAATACATTTCCTCTCGGAATCAGTCACCCTGGTGGGGTACAACCCAGTCCCGTGTGTGAGGCTCTCAGGTGAAGCTGCAGGGGTGACCCCTGCGCTCTCGAGGCGGCATCCGTCACTGCTTCACTTGGCCGCCTCTTTGCTTTTCTCTCTTGTCAGGTTATGTCCAGGGTACCCCTCTGCTCCCCCTCACTCTGGCCAGCTCGGCATCTCCAGCCGAGGAGATGGGGGAAAGGAGGCCAGAGTTTTATCTGCCTGGAATCCTCCTCCTTCTCCTCCCGAGTGCCCTGTCATTATAAAACAGTTAACTCTGGGCCTGGTGCGGTGGCTCATGCCGGTAATCCTAGCATTCTTAGAGCCGAGGCAGGAGGATCGCTTGAGGCCAGGAGCCCAAGACCAGCCTGGGCAAGAGCGAAACTCCATCTCTACAAAAAGTAGAAAAATTAGCCGGGCATGGTGATGTGAGACTGTAGTCCCAGCTGCTCAGGAGGCTGAGGCAGGAGGATTGCTTGAGCCCAGGAGTTTGAGGCTGCCGTGAGCTGTGATGAGGCCATTGCACTCTAGCCTGGGCAACAGAGCAAGACCCTGTCTCCAAGAAAAAAGGCCTGAAGCCTCCTTGATCTCACGCAGGCACAGGAGCCATCTGGTCAGGGAAGACATGGGCGGGGCACGAATCCGACCTGACTGTGGTTACTTCTGAGAACCACTTTCCTCCTTTTTCCTCTGGTTTGTGTGCCAGGTGGTCGGCACTGTGTGGAGGACACTGTGCCAAGGTCACAGGCCCTGTCCTCTGCCTGCCACTTGCAGAACAGAGCTCTGAGCATCCGGAATCTGACTATGCTTGAATATGAGTGAGGGGTTGGTCAGGTTCCTCCTGGTGGACCTGGCCAAGGAAAGGAGTGGAGGAGGAGGGACCACGGACCACCTGGAGCTTCTCTTCCCTGTCTTTGGAGCAGGGTGGGAACAAAGCCCCACTTCGCTGGCTGCCTGGGCACTCAAAAGGGCCTGACGTGTGGCAGGATCCCCCCACGGCAGCAGTCCTGGCCATCTGGGGCCTCTGAGCTGACTGGAGGCAGGAACGGGTCCCCAGCACCTCTGGGGGGGGCATCGGGCAGGATGGGGCCTGGGGGAGGTGGGGATTGCAGCTTGTTTTTGGAGCAACAGCTGGGCCTTGCCCCTCGTTCTGTCCTTGGCTCAGGGCCACCGAAGGAGACCAAACCCAAGGCCTCCCGTGGGTAGCCCACACAGGTCCAAGTGGGTGTTGGGTTCGCCTCTGCTGAGCTTCTAGGCACCTGTTGGGCTCCCCTCCCTCCCAGGATGCCTGCTCCTTTCCTTCTGCCGACTGCTCTTTTATGAGTGCTCCGACCCCCTGGGAAACAGACGTAGGCGTCCTTTCTCCTTGTGGCCTGTGTGGTGCCGTCTGCCCACCTTAGTTCTGACTGCTACTTAGGATTCCTGGAGAGAAATGCCTTCTTGCTGTTCAGATCATGAGCGTCCGCTGCCTTAGGGAATGGAGGAAAATGAGCTGTTGCCCGGACGTTGGCAGCCAGGCCCTCATTCCTCCGTCCGTGCCCATGACCTCCCTCCGTACTCGTCACGGCCAGGGTCTCGGGTTGACCAAGCAGGAAGTGTTTAGGGGCTGGTGTTTCACAGGCGCAGGGGCCTTTGCACCCTTGCCAGCATCTGGCCTGGAGGAGGGGCACTGCTCATCGAGGAGGGGTCACTTGGGTACCTCAGCTGCAAAAGGGGGAGGAGGACTTGTGACCTCCGAAAGGTCACCATCAGCCCAACCCACACCCCATCATCCCCGTCATTCAGAGCTCTCCATCCAGGACACGTTAAGGGAGGTGGCTCGATGGTGGCTAAGCCAGGGTGGCAGCCACGGCCCCACCTGGCCGTCCCTGGGACAGACATGGAGAGCCAGGCACTCCAAGCCTGGGCATCCTCCTCAGTGTTCCTTCCGGCTGCCCGGCCAAGCTGGAGACCACGCTGGGGTAAGAAGGATACCAGGCGGGCCCTGCCCCATCACTAACTGGTGTTACTGATTTGGGGACACCCTTTTTCTTCCAAGTATCTGTGCTCTTTGCGGTCAGTAACTCGGGGCCCACGGCCCCTCCAGGTGTGAGGCTGAGAGGGCTCCACAACCTTCGAGGGACTGTGTGGAAGCGATGGATCGTGCCCTCCCCATGTGGCGCCGTGTGTGTTAGAGGTGGCGGGAGAGCGTCCTCCATGTCACCAGCAGGGCAAGAATCCGTAGCTCCCACCCCTGGTGATGCAGGGGCGTGCTGCAGGCTGCAAAGAGAGTCTGCAGCTGGGAGGGCCAGAACTTTGCCTGTCTCTGAGTTTGGTTTGTGCCAGTGAGCGTCACATTCCCACGACGAGAGGACCTTGCCTCTGAGTTCTCATGCGGACCCCGTGGGGTCAGAGGCATTCTTCCTTCCACAGGTGAGGAAACGGCGGCACAGAGAGGTCGAGTGGCTTGCCCACAGTCACAGAGCCACTAAGTAGCTAAGCCAGGTGAGGCCAGGTGTCCCCTGGCCACCTATTGCATCCCAGGCATGTCATACTTGGGTTCCCTTCCCCCCCTGTGAACCAATAGGACTTGTCCACCCCTGGAGCGGAGTCTCGAGGAAGAGGATGTACCCCTCTTAGCACGCTACCCAGGCTTAAGTGCTGGGTGGCGCCCCATCTCCTGCTCCTGTTGGGAGCTGCCAAGGGAGTCGGCTCTGTTTCTAGCTCCCCTGGCGGTTTGGCAGTGAGAGGCCCAGCTGTGAGCCCTGCGGTGTCCCCTGTAATCGCAGCATCTTCTCAGCCAAGTCCTGCAGCTCCGAGGCTGTGCTGTTGGAGGAAGAGGGACTTTGGACAGTATCACAGGTGGTTCCCTGGCAGTGAACCGTGGCCAGCGGGTGCTTGGACTTCCCAGCGTCCTGGCCCCGGCATACCTGGGGGCTGTGAAGCAGCAGGCGTCACCCAGGAGGACGTTCCCCTGAGCCTCCCCAGAAACATCAGGATCGAAGGGTCCTGCAGGCCCCTTTTCCTTCCAGGCCCAAGTCCTGTGGCTGGTGGGTGGATGGGTGCTCATTTGTTTGGCTGAATTAACGTCATAGTTAGATAACTGGATCCCCACTGCGGGGTAATTTCCCCCCGGGGTTGCCTGCCCGTCTGCCCTGAGCATCCCCCCAGCTTAGCCTCGGAAGCACGTAGGACGATGTGGTTTGGATGTTTTGTTTCCCAAGAGCCAGCCAGGCACTGGCCTCCGATCCTGTCCTCTGCCGGGGATCCCAGAGGCCCCTCGTGGAGGACGAGCTTGGGGAGTGGTCCGATAAGGAGCCGCAGGGAGGCCTGAGGGGAGCATGACTGGGGCAGGCTGAGGCTGAGAGGCGGTAGGACTTGGGCACAGCAGAGCGGAGGCCTCTGGGCTGAAGACAAAAGAGTTGCAGAACAGCTGGAGGGACCAGACCCTGTCGGCAAAGTTAGCAAGCGCTGCAGAAAGGCAGGTGCCCAGCCCAGCGGTAAAGGTGGGAGGGGCGGGGTCCTCTGCTCTGCCAGGCACAGAGTGGCAGCCACTGCTCACCTCTGAGCACCAGCTTGCTCGCGCAGGATGGGGGTGGGCCTGGACCTCTCTGAGTCCTTGGGAGGAAGCCGAAAGAAGCTTTGGCAGGCACTGCTCGCCGGAAGGCAAGAGGCGGGAAGCTCCGAGGGTGCGGCGTGCCCCGTGTGGAGGGCCGAGGCTTTCTTGGCCCTTCGTAAACAAACATCTGCAGTGGGGTTCTCAGCTCGTCTGGGCCGGGTTCCGATTCCCTCGAAGAGTGTGGGCACATGCTCACCCCCTCGGCTGTTCCTTTCCCATGAAGTGGCGGCTACATAGACGGCCCCGTGGAGTGACATGAGCTGTTTGGGGTGACACTTTAGGTGCTCGGCAAACGTTAGCTGCCACCACTGTCACTATTGCTGTAAACTAGCAGTGTGCTTCCCGGGCCCTGTCCCACCCTCCGGCAGCTTCCCGTCCCTTCTGGGCCATCCCCAGTGAGGGACCATCTTGTAATTGTCTCTCCAGGTTGTTCGAAACCGTCTGGGCCAGGATTGGCCAGGAGAGGCTTTCTTGGGGCCCAGGTAGTGGAGGTTTGCTCTGCAGGGAGGCCAGTTAGCCAAGTGCCAGGAGCCAGAGGACAGAGAGAGGGAGGAAGGGACAGGACCCTGGGCCTCGTGCTCGGCTGCGGGGGTCCGTCGGCCTGGCTGGGGTCCCTCATTGCTCCCGGCCCACCTGTTGGACCTCTGGAGCCCACCAGGTCCCTGCACAGCCTGTGCCACTGACGGGCAGTGTTGGCCGGGTCACCGGCACTCGGCCAGCTCTCCAGGGACATGATAGTGAGGGCTGGGGCTGCTGGCCTCCTCCAGAACCCTCCTGGGCCAGCCGCTGATGCCCCCACCTTGGTCTCGCCTCACGCCCTTCGTTCTCAGCTTCCTCTCCTCTCAGCTCCACCTGCGCCTCCTCCGAGACTTTCTCTCGTCTGCCTGTCACGGCCCTGCTGATCTGTTCATGATCACACTGCAGTAGCTGAGGAAATCCCCCAGCATGCCCTGGAGCCTGGTCTTGGGCTTCCCAGAGCACAAAGCACCACCTGCTGGGTGCTTAAACTACAGACGCCTCTCCTACCGTCCTGGAGGCTAGAGGTCGGAGGTCAGGGGCCAGCACGGGCAGGTCCCGGGGAGAGCCCCTTTCTGGCATAGTCGCCGCCTTCTCACTGCGTCCTCATGCGACCCGTCCTCCGCGTGTGCACTTGGAGAGAATAAGATCTCTCTCTCCCTCTTACAGGGACACTGGACCATCATGAGGGCCCAGCCCTCCTGACCCCCTCTAAATCTCGTTATCTCCCAAAGGCCCCACCTCCGAATACCACACACCATCCCACTGGGTGTTAGGGCTTCGTGAATTCTGGGGGGACATAGACATCCGGCCCATGGCAGTACCCTTCTTCCAGCTTGGTCTTCCTGGGAAGGCTGGGCTGGTGGGGGAGGTTGCCATGTGACAGCTGATAGAGGCACTGGCCTGGGGGACGAGCCCAGAGGAAGGAAAACCCCTTCTCAGGGCCAACGTGGCCTGGGCTGCCCCTCCTGGGAGGAGTGGACACGAGATGCAACCTCTTAGGGCCTCGGTTGGCTTCCTGTCTGTAGAAACGGGGGTGACGGTGCCTCCCTCGTTGAGTCCCCGTGAGGAGCGGGTGGCATGGTATGTGGGAGGCTCTGAAGGTGGCACCTGACCCTCGAGGACGGGTTCCGGCAACCCCATACGAGGGCCTTTAGGTAGGTACACCGTTTGATTTAACGCTCTCAACAATGCCGCCAACTTGCCTTTTTCATTGCCGTCTCCGTTTTAAGGGAACTGAGGCTCAGAGACAGGGAGAAGCGGAGCTGCGATGTCGTCATGGAGAAAGGAGGGCAGCCGAGGGCAGCGGGGGTGCAGGAGGGCCCTGGCCGCCCTCGCCCCCGCCAGGCGATGTTATCAGTCATTCGAGAAGGCGGTCGGTGTCCCTTCTGGCCCCTTCCGGCAGCGTTTCCCACCTGGGGGGCGGGGAGCTCCCGAAGGGGTGTGGTCCTGCCCTGCGTGCCTCCCTCCCAGCCCTGCCCCACAGCACACATGGGCGCACACGCCTGCACAGGGACATGGTAGCCCCGCATGGGGCTACCTGCATGAGGACACGCTCGGACATACGCTCACACCGGAACAGACACCCACATGAGACATGGGACACACTCAGGGACGCACACAGATACACAACAGAAGCGCTAGGGGCTCCAGGGAGCAGCTCTTCTGAGTCTGCCCCTCAGCACGTCTGAAGCACGGTGCTGTCCTGTCCTGGGATCCAGCAAGGCCCCAGCTCTCTCTGTCCCGCAGCCCCAGCTGGAGGCGTTGGCTCCTCTTGAGACGCTGCCACAGGGACACTCCCCCCAACCATGGGATCTTACACTGTCTTTAGGACGCTGTGGGGACCCAGCCCCGCTCTTGCTGTGTCCCCTGGAGGACCCCACTGGGATGGGTCAGGTGGAAGTCGGTGCTGGTTGAGTCCCCTCCTTCCATGGGGCACAGGTGTCTGGGCCTTTCTGCCCACAGGCCGCGGGTGCTGCTTCTGAGCTGAGCGTAGGGTGCCCTCTGCTGGTGATGGCAAGAAGCTCAGCTCCTTTGAATGGAGAGAGGGCTGCGCTCCCACCGTATCCCTGCCTCTCTCTCAAGGTCTCTTCAGCCTCTCGTGCTGGGCCAGGAGACCCTCTGCCGTGTCCTTGGCAAGGGGCAGCCTCTGGTCATTCCCCGAGGACCTCAGTGTCCCAGGACCTTCCCCAGATTGGTCACCACTGCAGACCCAGCAGTGGGACATGTGCCGGGTCTCTGGGGTCAGCCCTCCCATGCAGCATGGACAGACGTTTCTCCAGGTGCATGCACCATTTCTTGCTTCCTGTGGGTGCCGCTGCCAGGCAGGGCATAGGCGGATGCTGATGAGTCACAGCCTTGGCACGCCAGCAGCCTTCTTGCCCTTCTACTTATGGGCATCGATAGCCCCCACATAAGTCATAGCTCACCCACCAGGGCCGTCACAAGCTGAGCTACCTACAGCGGTGACATGCGGCCTTCACCCAGGGAGTGTCAGTGGCCTGGCCCAGGCTGTACTTGCTTCTGGGGGACTCTGTTGCCTCTGGCCCCTGCAGCGTGTGGGAGAGTTCAGGGAGGCAGGGGTTCCCCTAGAAGAGCCTCAGGCTGCGGGCGGCAGCAGAGCCAGGCACCTGCCGTGGCCCCTTGGCCCAGCCTGGCTCCTGTGGAGCATGGGGCCTCTGTGTCTTGAGATGGGCACAGGTATGCTTCCTGCTGGGGAGACGCTGGGTTTTCATGCGCTCTGTTGTGTGAGCCCAACCTGCAGACCCTCCCAGCCACCATAGCCCAGGGTGGGAGTTGCTCTCCCTGGGAAGCTTTCCCCAGGCCAGGGGGGCCGGTGCCCGCTGAGCACCTGGTCTCTCCCCCGGGATGGGAGCTCCCTAGGGTAGAGATCAGTGCATGATGCCACTTGCTCTCTGTGCTGCCTGGATGGATGGCGACCTCTCCGGGGCTCAACTTTCCCGTCTGTGAAATGGGCATGATGACCTGCTCACAGTGTGTTGTGGGGATCACATCAGATAATTCAGGGGATGTGCTTATACAGCACACCGGCCTGTGCCTGGGGAGGGCTCTCTGTGACAGCCTGTCGTCCTGGCCCCTTGTCCCTGGCACAGAGCCCAACCCGTATGAGGCACCGAGCACCGTTTGTTGGGTGAATTGGTGATGTACCCCGGCACGCCCATTCAGCAGCCCCTTGAGCTGTGCGAGCAGGAAGGGCCGCTCCTTGACTTTCAGATGAAGCACCGAGAGGCAGAAAGGCTTGCTGGGAGCTCGTGCCGCCCACCCCTCATCCATCCGTCCTCCTCTCTCCCTACCCCATGCTCTACTTTGCCTCTGCTCTCTCAGGCCACGGGTGTCCAGGCAGGTGTCAGAGGTGTGACCCCTACTCAGGGCTCCCCGCCTGTCTAGTCAGGAAGATGAGGGATTCCAGACATGGGGCCCCCAGCTTCCTGCCGTCCTCAGAACCAGGGCCGGCCCTCGTCGCTTCTCAGAGCACCTCTGGGCCTGTCTCCTCCCTGCTGACCCAGAACGTGAAGCTCTTTCCACCACAGGGCCTGTGCCTGTGACGGTCCCTTTGTGGGGACACCCCTCCCTGGTGTGGCTGGCTTGTCTGGAGTTGCCACCCCAGAGAGGCACTGGCCCCTGTTTAAGGGGGTTCTCCCGTCACTCATCTTCCCTGCAGCCTGTTTGCTCGGCTGTGTGCCCCTCCCCGGCCATCACCTGCCCCCAACCCACCCACCCTCTTCCCAGGCCGAGCACCCCAGAGGGACTCAGAAATGTTTTTGAACAAAAGGGCACATAAGCCCCAGCATGTTATCGGTCCAGTGAGACGGACAGAATATTCTGGAAAGCGGGTCAGAGGATTGGAGGTGAAGGGAATGAAATGTCCTGGGGTGGAAACACGCATCCCGCCCGGGCTGGCGCTGACCCAAGCTCCCCACCACCCTGTGCCCGCAGCACCGGCAGCTGCTGAAGGACAGCTTCATGGTGGAGCTGGTGGAGGGCGCGCGCAAGCTGCGCCACGTCTTCCTCTTCACCGACCTGCTCCTCTGCACCAAGCTCAAGAAGCAGAGTGGAGGGTGAGTAGACGCCGTGGCCCCCGGCCCCCCGACACTCCAGGACCGGAGAGCCTTTCTGGGGGTCATGGAGTCACCTGGGAGCAGTCAGTGACGAGATGGCCGGCTCCTCTTTCTGTTTCTACCACCTGGGCACGATGCCAGGTTCAAGGTCAAAAGTTGTCACTAACAATCTGCAGACGTTGTGGGGCATCGTGGTGACCCGGCTTTGAGTCTTATTAGTGAAGGGCAAACCTGACCGTGACATCACACACCATCGCGGGAAGGCCTTGCTGGGACCTTTCTGGGAAGAGCGGGTGGCAGGTCGGGGGGCTGCAGGGGCTTGTGCAACACAGCCCTCCCCTGCCCTTGGCAGGCATGGCTGGGTCGTCACGTCCCCCCGAGCCTGGCGGCGGCTTCTAAGCTGGTCTCAACACAGGGCTTCAGACACCCCTCACCACCAAGGATCTGTCTCACCCGGGTCGCACCAGGTTGGATTGGAGCAAAAAGGGTCACATTGGGAACGACCAGAACTGGGCTCTTCCCCACATGCTGCCGTGGTCCTGCTGGTGGGTTGAATCAGTCAGCTTGGAAGAGAGCCTCAGTTTCCCATCTGTCAGGCAGGGGGATTATACCAGGTAGATCTGCAGCCTCTCAAACTCTGCAGCCCCCAGGGGTAGACTTCCGTCTCGTCCTCTCACTGGACATCCTCGATGTGCTCCCGCGTGAGCTGCTGACTTGGGAGTCGGCGCAGGATACGGTGGATCTGGGCTCCTCAGACACCTTGGGGCCTGGGGTCACCGTTTGGAGTATGTGTTCCCCAGAGTCACTGAGATCGGGGGCCACCAGCGTCTGCCGATGGCCTCAGTCTGCATGAAACTCGAGCTGGGTTTTAGGTCAGGTGAACCGTGCGTGGTCACGGACTTGGGCTCTCTGATTTTGAAGCAATAACGTTAGTTGGCCAAGGAAGGCAGTCAGTGTGTGTCATCGTTCTCCTTCTCCCCCCAGCAAAACCCAGCAGTACGACTGCAAGTGGTACATTCCGCTCACGGATCTCAGCTTCCAGATGGTGGACGAGTCAGAGGCGGCACCCAGCATCCCCCTGGTGCCGGACGAGGAGCTGGATGCCTTGAAGATCAAGATCTCCCAGATCAAGAGTGACATCCAAAGAGAGAAGGTGCAGGGCTGGGGGCAGCGGGGGCCGGGCTCCCTGTGGCCTGAGTGGGCAGCAGCCCAGGAGCCAGCGGGCACTCTCTTTGCCAGACATCTCGACCCCACATCTCGTCTCTGGGACCTCCGTGGGCTCTCAACTCTTGGAGGGCTGGGCATCTGGTCACAGCTGGGCGCCCAGTTGTTCTGAGAGCCCCCTACTCAGTGGGGCTCCAGTAGCAGAGCGGCCAGCGGCCCTGTGCGCACGGGAAATGAAGGGGCGGGACGTGGTGTTCACGGTGCGCCGTTCACGGGATACTTCTCGTACCTGGCAGACAGCCTGATGCCTGTTGTCTAACCCGTGACCGGGGGTCCCTCTCATGGGACACTTGCTCATACTGGCAGATGCCCTGTGGCTCTTGCCTGACCCGTGTCCACTTTACGCCTGACTGATCATCACTCTGGTGCTGTGAGTCCTACCTCATGTCTCGCTAGTGTCCTGGGGAAAACCTGGCCTGGGGCAGCCCCTGGTCCTACAGAAGGTGCCCAGTGGGAAACAAGTTCGGAGATTTTTGCTTACAGATCCTGGGCTGGGAGGGTGCCACGTTTGGGAGGACAGTCCTCCGTCCCCGGGTCACACGAGGCAGGAATGAAGAATCAGCCAGAGAGAGCCGTGCGTAGCAACCAGCAGTGTGTATTAACATAAGGGAATAGGCGTGGATTACTTTAGGTTCTCAGAAAAATGCGTGAACGGTCCTTTAAAAGGAAACATTGGGAAATCGGGAAGTGCCGTCTGCCAGCAGGGAGAGATACCTCTGCGTTCTTGTCTCCAGCCACTGGCTGGCGTGGTTATGCCTGGGCAGTGATGTTTGCTGTGTGTTTCTATTACGTGGGTGAAGTACCCAATCATCGGAAGAAAAGTTGCAGCCAGACCGGGGAGGGCTGGGAGCAGCCCAGGACATGGGGCTGGAGGAGGTGCCCGGCTGTCCCCCTTGATGGAGGACAGTCCCACATGGGGGTGCCGTCCCTTCAGGAGTTCCAGACTTCAGGCCCTTGGTTCTTTCCAGAAAGGTTTAGGAAACTATGAAAATAGTGAGGGATGAGTCTCTCATGTCTAAGGTTACCTGGCCCAGGGGAGGTGCCATACAGTGGCCACAGATGAGGTCGGTCCCTAGAAGATTGGGCTTTAGTCCAGGGATGCCTGGCTGGGGTGGACACAGCAGGACAGGGTGTCACCTCGGTCCTCACCCAGCTGCCCAGCCTGCTGCCCCCAAACCCAGCACGGTTAGCAGCTCACAGGGAGCCCCAAGACCAGGGTGAGCATCTAGTTTGTTCATCTCGGCGGGACTGGGGCCTCCGTGGCAGGGTGTCCCCAAGCAGAGGAGCCAGAGCTGCGTCCGCAGGGGCAGGCAAGGCCTATTGACTGCCACCACTGCATTTTCTGTGTGGTGCCCTTTGGGGGTTGGAGACAGGGCCCTGCTTGGTGACAGTTCAGTTTTCTCCTCCCCAGAGGAGGCTTCAGGAAGGATCCACACAGCTCGGGGCAGGGAGGATTTTCCTGTCCAGATCCTGGTAATGTTCGTCTGGCTCTGTCGGGACCCCCCACAGACACTCCCAGGGGGCTGACGATTGGATCAGGGAGGGGTGTGGGGCCCTCTAGGTCACAATAGCCCCCCAGAATTGTCCGAGTTTATAAAAATTGAAGGCAAGGACGTTTGTGAAGCTTTCTTCTCTCCGTCCTTACGAGAGGAACAATCTCATTCCTTCAAGACAGGTTTACTGAGCACGTCTCACAGCTTGTGCCAGGCCTGGACCTTCTGAAAAAGCCACCAGCAGCAGCTGCCCGAGGCTGGGCAGTGCTGAGGAGACAGACGGGACTGCCACCCTCCGCGGGCCGGGCATGGGGGGCGGTGGGGCGGACCGAGCGGGAGCAGGTTGTGCCAGGCCCCGGAGTGGAAAGGTGAGGCTGTGGCCGTTCCCTGCAGCGAGCGAACAAGGGCAGCAAGGCCACAGAGCGGCTGAAGAAGAAGCTGTCCGAGCAGGAGTCGCTGCTGCTGCTCATGTCTCCCAGCATGGCCTTCCGGGTGCACAGCCGCAATGGCAAGGTGAGCGCCCGCCACACCGCCCCTCCTGCTCTCCCAGCGCTCCTGACTGACCAACCACAGCCCTCTTTCTTTCGAGACCACCCTTGTCCAGCATGGCACAGGCAGGCACACGTGTGCCCCTGGTGCTTTGGGCTGTAGCCTCCAGGTTGAGTGGCAGCTGGCTCAGCTCCCACAGCTGGCAAGGGGCAGGGTGTCCTTGGAGGGTGGCCTCAGAGGTTTGTGCAGCCCCAGCCTTTGGTACAGGGAGGCTGTCTGGGGGCCTCAAGGCCCAGAGATGCACCTGTTCTCCTGAGTTGGCTCCTGGTGCCGTCTCTAGCCTGGGCCTCTCCCTCGATGGGCATGAGACACGCCTATGACTGCAGAATGGTCTGTTCTCTGGCACCCGGCCAGGAGGGGCAGCCGGTGGACTCTGCAGCAGCCTCGTCTCTGGGTCAGCTCGGGGCTCATGGGTTGGACGCAGTAGGTCAGGTCAACATCAGCTCACCATTGCGATTTCGCCTGGTGACCTCCTCCCTGTCCCTGAGCTCTGTGCCTCCTCTGCCTGCGTCACACCCTGGCCCAGGCAGTTCAGATGGGGGCTTATGCCAGAGGTAGGTGTGCACAGGTGCTGTGGCCTGATGCCCAGCCGGCAAGAAGGGCAGAGAGTGCCGGAAACAACTCACCAGGCTATGAGCACACCCCACCACTGGGCTCCAGCCGGCTGGCAGCAGTGGGGTGCCCTGAGACTGTCGGGTGCTCGCCTAGCCGAGTGGAGATAACCGGGTTGTGCTGTCCTTCTCGCCCACCTAGAGCTACACGTTCCTGATCTCCTCTGACTACGAGCGTGCCGAGTGGAGGGAAAATATCCGGGAACAGCAGAAGAAATGTGAGTGACCTCTACCCCCAAGGACATGGGCTTTGGAACATCAGTGCCAGATGGGCATCTCCTGTGGTTTTAAACCTTACAGGTTACATGAGCCCTAATTGAGAAATAAGTTGTAGCTGTCCCGGTAGGCTCCCAGCCCTCTATTCCCCCACCTGTACCCTGCATCCTCTGCGAACTCATTCCCCCTCTGCCCTCTGATCTCCCCGGGAAGCGCCCCCAGGCCTTTCCAGCACCCACCACTGCCCCATCCCCCTGGCCCCCCACCTGCCCCCATGTGGTGGGCACTGTCTGCTCTCGGGACAAGATGCCCGCTCCCCTCTGCGCTCTCCTGCCTTCTCTGGCCCCGCTGGCGGTTCATGGGTGGGAGGGCAGACCCCCGTTTCCTCCTCAGGACCCCAGCAGTATGGGTTGATTTTCATGAGCCATCTTTGCTGGGACTGGTTCCCACTGACCTCTGTGTGCCGCCGTCCCTCTTGCGCGGGAGCCTGGCCGAACACCGAGTCCCGGGTAGCCGGGGCCTCCCACGGCCGTGGGCCGTCTCCTGCTGGGGCAGCATCTCTGGCTCACCTGTTGCACACGGATGCTGGGCGGGGGCTCTGCTTGCCTCTGACCCACCCTGAGCTCCCATCCCCACCTGTGCGGAGCCGCATCTCGGCCCCCAGTGCCGCCATGGCCTGCAGAGATGAGGGGCTCCAGCAGCCCTGCCAGCTCTCGTGTCCCAGGGTTTTCTTTCGTAACAGGGGGACCCAAACTGTTTCCAGGGTGGCAGCCTCTGTTCCCTGCTCAGCAAAATGTTATGCCCAAGAATAAACCCCTTTTCTCACCTAGTGGAGAAACAGCGTTAGCAGAATGGGGTCAGAGCTGTGCTGGTGTCTGTCTGGGGAGACCCCACGGGGAGGTTCACCCTCTCATTCGCAGACCTGCCTCGTGGCTGTGCTTAGGTGGCGTGTGACATGTGTTTATAAGCATCACGCTAAGATTCCTCCAGGCCTGGGCTCTCAGGGCCATGCCTCAGCCTGCTGCTAGACCAACACTGCACCTGGGGACCTATCACGCCCTCCTGAGCCACCCAGCGCCAGGCCCCACCGTGCCCCTCCCCAGGCCGTGGGGGTCGGCGACAGCAGTGCAGACTGGCCAGTCAGGGCACCTCCTCTGCCTCTGCCGCAGGTTTCAAAAGCTTCTCCCTGACATCCGTGGAGCTGCAGATGCTGACCAACTCGTGCGTCAAGCTTCAGACCGTTCACAACATTCCACTGACCATCAACAAAGAAGGTGGGGCCGCCCTCGGCACACTGCGCTGCCGGGAGGGAGGACAGCCCGCTGGCTGGAGGGCCACCTTCCGTCCTGCCATTGGCGCTTTGGTTCAGACGGCAGATGGTGCTTGTTGGGGCCTCTTGTCCGCTCCCAGGAGTGGACGGGGCAGGTTAGGAACAGTCTCTCCGTGGGCAGCTGCTGCTAGGTGGTTGAGGAGACACGGCTCTGTCCCTGGTCACGAGCCCTGTGACAGGTGCTCCTCAGACCCTTTGTGCTGTGGATCTGGCCCCAGTCCTGTCCTCCCGGCCCTCCTCATCCAGCTACTTGCCGGCCCACGCTTTTGATCAAGCTGAATTCGCATTCACTGTTGCTCACGTGCACGTGTGCTCAGTCACGCACAGGTACATGTTCGTGCACGTACACCCAGTGCACATCCCGCATCACCCCGACCTCTCTTGGAATCTTCATACACTCTGTCGAGGTCGCTGGTTTGCCTGTGCTGCGAACCTGCCGGATTCTAAGATTCCTGAGACACACCATGGCTACGTGTTTGGTCCAGACGCTGCTTCGCCCATACTGGGTAGTCGGCAGCCCTGCGGCGTCCACGCGGTGGCTCATTTCAAAGCAGAGCCAGTGTCACCTGCCTCCCTCTCCCAGGAGGACAGAAGCTCACCTCTTTGGTCTCTTGTATAGATGACGAATCTCCTGGGCTCTACGGGTTCCTGAATGTCATCGTCCACTCAGCCACCGGGTTTAAGCAGAGCTCAAGTGAGTGCCTGGTTGGGGAAGGGAGGTGGCGGGGGCTGAGCCAGAGTCTCCACCTCGGAAGGACGGATCCTGAAGGCCCTGAGCCTTCAGGACTGGGGGGATTATTGCAGAGAGGCCAGTGTTGATTAAGGCAAGGGGTGGGGAGCCAGGGAAGTTGTTCAGCAGCCGCCTTTGACCAGACGGCCACGGTCATGGGCTGCTGGCGCTGGCTGATGCTCTCCGGGTGTGGGGTTGTTTTCCTGGAGTGGACGCTGCCTTTTCCCGCGCTTGTCTCAGATCCTGCAAGCTGACGGGCGCCCCCTGCAGGCAGGCCGTGTCACTGCAGGGGTCAGAGTTTAATGGAAAACTCAGCTCCGGTCACTGTGGGTCCCCGGGGCCTGGGTTCCAGGCCAGGAGGGCTGTGGGCAGCGCACCTTGACCCCATCAGAGCAGATTTGGCTGCTCTGTCTACCCAGTGGATAATACCCTTTTCCTCCTTCGCCTCCAAGGGGCGGGGGTTCTCCTTGTCGCGTAAGCTGTCGGAACAGTGAAGGCTGGTTACACTCAGTTGTACTGTAGATGACATTTCTAGAAAAGGCAAAATATGGAGACAGAAAGCTGATTGGTGATTGTTGGGGTCCGTGGGTGGAAGTGAGGACTGCCTGCCCATGAACCCAAAGGGACCTCTGAGGTGAGGGCAGTGTCCTGAAACAATTGTGATCCGTGTTTGCACTTGTGTTTAAATTTACTAAAAATCCCCAGACTGTGCACTTGCAACAGATGCGTTATGTGGTGTTTAGCTGATGCTCCGTAAAGCTGTAACACACGGCTGTTCCCCTGGCCCCTCTCTGGCCGCCCCGGAAATGCTGTTTCCCAGGTTCCACCCAGACCTTTCGCCTCTGCGGCGCCTCCTCGCTGTGCTGTCTGTCGGCAACACAGACGACACCCGTGGCTGCCTCTCCGTCCCCGGCTTTTCTTGCCTGGCCCCCTGTTACCTTCCCACCTGTCTCCTTAATGTTCCACACTCTATGCTTTGTACCCCCAAAACAAACCTGTCTTTTATAGCCCCAAACTTGTCCTTCTTATCTTATGTCCTGCCTCGGTAGGGGGCACCACCATCCACCCCCTCAGTCAAGCCAGAAACTACACCGGTTTATCTGCCCGTCAGGGGAGCTCCTTGACCATCTCTGGCCACCTTCCTCCAGGCCCAGGTGGTGGCCCCCACGCTCCCGCCCAGCCCCAAATGATTTTTCTAAAATGCGAAGCCCACCCTGCCCCAACCCTACTCCGCTTTGCGAATCATGCCTTCCCAGCACTCAGCCGCTCCCTTTGCCCAAACCCTTTGCCTGATCGTACTCATAGCAGGGGCTGCTCAGGTCCTAGAAGCTTCCCCCAGGACACCTGGCTTCTGCTGTGGCCTCGCCGTGTGGTGCTCGTCCCACCATGTAGCGATGGTGGCGCGTTCGGCTCTCTATCCATCCCACCCCGTGCAGGGCCCTTCTCACTGTGGGGGCTTGAGCCGGGGTTTGCTGAGAGGTCCCACTTTCCAGCTGCACCCATGGAAATTCCATGGGGCCCGGCGGGGGCATTGCACGAGGTGCTGGTGTCCGTGCCGGCTACTGGTTTGGTGGGTTTTTTTTTTGAAAAGAAAGTCAGGACCATTTTTTTCCCTCTTTTGAAAATAACACTTGCTCTTAGACCATGTGGGTGATGTGGGAAGGTGCAGTCACCTCCCATGTCCCCTTCCCACAGATCTGTACTGCACCCTGGAGGTGGACTCCTTCGGCTATTTTGTGAATAAAGCAAAGACGCGCGTCTACAGGGACACGGCGGAGCCGAACTGGAACGAGGTGAGGAGTCTGCTTCCAGCAGCGCCGGATGTTGTCTTGGAAAGAGTCTACACCTCCAGGGCCTCCCTGAGGGCTTCCCCCAAAGGCAACCTGCCAGCATTCCAGGAATCTCCTGGGGGGTGGGGGTGACTGGCCGGGAGATTTTATCTCGGTGTTCCTGAGAATCTCACCCACCCACCCCCATCACAAAGACCGGCGATTACTGGAGAAGTGTTTGGAAAGAGACTTAAAAGGGCTTTTTGTCCTGCCTTTGTTAGCACTTTGTGTTTACTTGGTAGGTTTCCATAGTGTTCCCCCCCCCCCCTCAAGTTGGGCTAAGCTGGCTCTGACCTTCTCAGTTTCCGGAAGCCAGGGGGCTCTGCCTGTGGGGCTTGGGGGGCCTCGCTGGTCTGAAGGGGCCTGTTTGCTCCTCTCTGGCTGCTGGATTTGAGTTTGTCCCTCGCTTTCCCCCACCTTGGAGAGCTGTTTTGTAAGTCCCTTAACCACTTGGCCCTGAGCCTTCAGGACTGAGGGGATTATTGCAGAGAGGCCAGTGTTGATTAAGTCCCCAAATCTATGAGAGATGCCATGTCCCAGCTTCTGCCACAGAGAGCTGCCCCCCGCCGCCTCTTCTGCAGATGAAGAAACAAGTCATGAGGCCGGTGGGGCTGGACCTCAGCTTGCCTTTCTCGGCGTCCACCGCCCGTTAGTCATTAGACTTGCTGCCTGAGAAACGAGCTGGTTGGTGGAGCTCTGACATCCCTGCAGAAAGGGCCGAGTGACAGCTGTGATGAGCGGGGATCAGAGCCACGTGAGATCCATGGAAGAAGGCTTTACAGAGAGCAAGGGGGCCACAGCCCAGCAGAGGCACTGAGGGAGGGGTTCTAGGCAGTTTGCAACGGGTCAGTCGGGTTGGATGTCAGCAGTGGCTGCTGCTGCAGAAGCTGCAGGGAGGCATGAAGGTGCGAAGGCTTTGATGGCAGCAGGTCGCCTGGCACCACCCTTACTGCGCATGTTCCTGACAGGCGCACGCCCACCCCCATTCGGGTTCAGAAATAGCTGCTGCCTTTTCTTCCCCTCACCCTGCTCCCTTTCCCCACCTAGAACCCCTGTGTGAAGGCATCGGGAGGTGGGGCAGAAAGGTCACACCACAGGCCCAGGGCAGGCAGGGGAGCATTCCTTCCCCCAGGTCCCTCCCCTCCTGTACCAACCCCAAGGGTCACTTCTTTTTTTCCATTTAAATAGAATTTTTTTAGAGCAGTTTAGGGTCACAGCAAAACTGAACAGAAAGGACAGAATTCCCATTTACTCCCTCCGCCCCTCCACTGTCGACAGCCCGCAGCGGAGTGGGACATTTGTTACAGTTGACATGCCATCATCACCCAGACCCGGTAGTGGGCACTGGGGTTCATTCTTGGTGTTACACATTCTTTGGGTTTTGATGAAGGCGTGATGAGTGTATCCACCATCATAGTATCTTAGGGGACAGTTTCACTGCCGTAAACACGAACCGGCATCGACCGTCATTATCACCCAGAATCCATTAGAATATCTGCATTTTTTTTTCTTAGAGACAGGGTCTTCCTCTGCCACCCAGGCTGGAGTGCAGTGGTACAGTCATAGCTCACTGTAACTTTGAATTCCTGGGCTCAAGTGACCTTCCTGCCTCAGCCTCCCAAGTAGCTGGAACTCCAGGTGCATGCCACTATGCCTGGCTAACTTTTTTATTTTTTTGTAGAGACGGGGTCTCACTTTGTTGCCCAGGCTGGTCTTGAACTCCTGGGTTCAAGCAATCTTCCCACCTCAGCCTCCCAAAGTGCTGGGACTACAGGCGTGAGCCACCTCGCCCGACTATATATCTGCATTTTTAACAAGCACCCCTGGTGATGCAGGTGGTATAGGGACCACCCTTTGAGATGCTGGGGTAGGTTTGAGAGGCATTCAGGGCTTCCGGAAGCATCTAGGCCAGGCCACAGCATGGTGACAGGTGCCTACGGGGAATGCTCCTGAGGGTCCGAGTTGAGTGAGGAGGGTCTCCAGGTGAGGGTCCTTCTGGCGCAGGAAGGACCCCGTTTGTGCGGGAGCCATAGCTGAGGCCCCTCCGGCTGTAGTGCCGCCCACCACGTGCTTGGACCTGTTTGTTCACACGAGACTTTCCTGCTTCTTTCTTGGGCCGCAGGAGTTCGAGATAGAGCTGGAAGGCTCGCAGACGCTGAGAATCCTGTGCTATGAAAAGTGCTACAACAAAGCGAAGATCAGCAAGGAGGACGGCGAGAGCACAGACAGGCTCGTGGGCAAGGGCCAGGTCCAGGTGAGGTTGCCGTCCCTTCCCGCCCTCTCCCATCCGGCGCCCGTAGCTGGTGGGCTGCTGCGGCTCTGAAACACCCACCGTGGGAGACCTGGGCTGATGCCCTCACAGCTCCAGACGGACTGCCTGCCCGTCTGTCTGTTGTATCCTATCCTATCCCCAGCTTGGTTTTCCAGCTGAGGCCTCGGTTCTTTCATGGCCTTAGGGGAACCCAAAGGCAGAACAGCTAGATGGTCCCGTGGGCTGAAATTGGCAGTTCCTGGGCCACCTCTTCTTGAAAAAGCAACAGGGTCCCAGTGTCTGCCCACTTGACATCCCCTTTCTGGGTCCAGCCCCAGTTGGTAGTGTGGACAGCTGTATCCCCGAACAGGCTGCGTTCCCCTCCCAGGGCTGGTGTAGAAGCCCCCAGGTGGGCGGGAGGATGTATCCATACAGGACCAGCGAGTGGCCCTGGGTTGTCGAGGAGAACTGCCGGCCCCCTGCCTTGGGAAGGTTACCCAGCCCTGGGGCTCACTGCCAGTTGTCAGACGACCTGGTGCCCCTGCCCTTTTCTCGTGGTCCCACCTGCACAGTTCCAGGGTGGCTGGGAGAAGGCCCTGGTACCGCCTTCCTTACAGCGCGTCTCCTTAGACACAGCCAAGCCGGCGCCTCCCCCTTCCACCTTCACGTGTGGCCTCTGGGGGAGTAGGTTTTGACATTCCAGGTGCCCCCAGGAGCATAGGGCTCACCAAGAAGCCCCACCTCCCTCCCTCAGGGCAGGAAGTAAAAATCCTCTTCTGGTGAAACAGTGAGGAAGGAAGGAGGAGGGAGATTTCCTTGAGTACTTCGTCATCTTCGCCGTGAGGGCCCACGTGCTCCTCATTCAGATCAACAAGTCCTTTATGAGTGTGACTTGTACACCTGCCATGGCCCTGGCTGGCAGGTTCCCAGGCCATGCGCTGCTGCCGGGTTTCCACACTGGGAGCACACGAGGGAACCCAGTGCTCGGGGCTGCCTGGGATCCCACTCTCCAGACCCTTGAGACCAGGTCTAAGAGCAAAAATGCTCCTCTAGCGCATGCCTGAAATCCCAGCTACTGGGGAGGCTGAGGCAGGAGGATCGCTTAAGGCAGGAGTTCGAGACCAGCCTGGACAGCATAGCACAACCCTATCTCTCAGAAAGAAGTGATTTTTTTTAATGCTCTTGGCTGTCCTGATCTTGCCCCACAACATGGGTCTCGTTCACCCTCCCAGCCTCTGTGTAGACTCTCGTGGCGTGAGTCTTCCGCGCAGACGGGCTGCTCCGCTCTGGATGGCACATCCTGGTGCTGGTCTCCTTTGAGAACCGAAGTTCTTTAGCATCTGTTGAGTGACAGCTGGAGTCTGAGTGATGGTCACAGCTCAGGCCCTTTTGCGCATGTGCGTTCTCATCAGGTCCTTCCTGCAGATCTTTGAGAGAGCTCATTTGACACCGAGGGGACCTTCCCTAACCTGCTCAGGGTCCCGGGTACCTAGGGAAGTGGAGGGAGCAGAGTGCAGAGCTGGCCGCACTCCCTGTGCAGCCCCTTCCCGCCTCCCTCCAGGGTCCTGCATCCTGCACGGCCTCGCTGCCGAGCGACTCCTTTGCTCATCAAACCAGGTAAAGGGAGATTCATATTCCACCAGCCTTTGACTCAAATCATCAAATCTTCAACCACTGGAGTCCTGGGAGTGTTTTGAGCCATGGTCTCTGAGTCCTGGCTTTGGGCGGCTGCCGGGCTCTCAGTGGAAAAGAGAAAAGAAATGATCCTCCTCCCCTTTTGCCATAGCAAGCCCTCTTTCGACATCCCTTGCCGCAGTGCTCCTGGGTACGAGCACAGCATTTTTTGCTGCACACGACTCATGCTTTACTCTCGGGCAGTGTGGGGTGCCCGCGGGGGGCCCTGCCTTACCCTGGAGAGAAGGGCAGCGAGTATCAAAGAAAAAACAGCGCGAGGCAGTAGTTAGAGGGTAAAAACTGATCTTATTTAGGACGATTGCAATAGAGGAAAGAGACCTCAACATGGAACTGGGCTCCATCCCGAGGACCCCGTGGACAAGTGGGGCTTAATAGCCAAGGAGCAGGGTGGGGTCGGTGGCCAGAAAGCGACTGAGAGGAAGCGTCGGGGGTGAGGGGAATTCGGGCTCAGCTGAACTAACAGGATTCCGAGGGAGCCGGGTGAGCAGACGTCACCTAGGGGTGAGGAATTCAAACAGATATTGAGGGTCGGGGGTTCTCGCTGGCCTGGCTCAGGTTCTTGCTAAAATTGAGCTCTGAAGGACAAGCCCAATGATGGAACCCAGTGGAAAGAAAGAGCCAGAGGAGCCTGGCTAGAGTTTGGTCAGGCAGAGAGTCCCTAGCACGCTGCCCGGGACCCCAGCGAGGCCGCAGCACCGCCAGGGTTCAGTGACCTGCCCCTCCTAGGGCCTGGTCAGTTTGCTGTTATTATTCTTACTTGTCATGGTTGTTAGGAGGGGTGGAGGAGGCACGATCCTGCTCTGCCGCGGTCACTGAGCCAGTGGAACAGGTGAGTGGGAAACGTGGCCCCTGGTCTCCCCTCAACGGAACGGGATCCGCTCTGGGTGGAGGGCATGCGTGACTGACACCAAGTAGGCGGCAGCCAGCCTGGGCCCTGGAGCTCCAGGCTCTGGGCAGCGGGGGCTTGCTTGCGAGGTCCGAGGACGAAGGACATCAGAAGAGGGGCAGTGATGCCAGTGATGCCCTGCGACCCTAGCCTGGTCTCTCTCTCCCCCACGGCCATTTTCTGCCAGGGATTCCTGGGAGAGGGTGTGCCTGAGTCACCGGGGCCGGCCTGTGTGAGTCCAGGCTTTTCGCGGTAATGTCAGGCGCATGCGGTGCCACGCCGTGCGGGCAGGGGGTACCTGGCTGTCTGCATCCTGCTGTGGGGGCCCCTCACCTCACACACTTTGACTCAGGAGTTGGGTGGACAGACCTTTCTGTGAGGCGAGGCAGGTGCCGTCCGGGTGGGGAAGGCGCAGCACCCAGCAGTGTCTGGGGCAGGAAGAAGCCCAGACCCAACTGGGGGCGGAGGCTCCTGGCAGGCCCCGGGGCTCTTCTGAGGGGAGGGGCCGGGGATGGAAACTGAGTCTCCAGCAAAGCTGCCCACACACTCCCGTGGGCAGGAGGAGTCAGAATATTCTGGGGTCGAGGTCTTGGCCCGGTCTGGTTTCCACTCCCCTACGTGGTGCCTATGGCGTCGGGTTTAGGAGCCACTGGCCTGAGTCTTAGATTTCAGCTCCTGCTCTTCAGACGAGCGTCCCGGATGAGTGCGGGGTCCGCGCTCCCCTTCTTGCACAGGCCAGAAAGGCAGAGGAACGACACAGCTGGGACACAGTGTGGGGGTGCTGCTGTCCAGGAAAGAGTCACGGATGGCACGGCTCTGAGCCCTTGCGTGTGGGCAGGTACAGAGGACTCGGGCGGGGGTCCCTTCGAGCCAGCCCTGAGTGAGCCGCCTGAGCAGGCGAGGCCGTCCCCGTCTACCCTCAGACACCGAGATCCTGCCGTGCCGCCCCAGTGATGGGGCCTTCTGTGTGCCATGTCCCAGGGACCCCAAGAACAAGAAAGACCTCTGTCCACGGGATTCGTGACCCAGAGCAGGGAGACCCGAAAGGAAGGATGCCTCAGGTGTGCCGAGAGCCCGGCCGGCCCTGCCCCAGGGACAGCTGGCGGGTTGGCTGGCGTGATTCTTTGGAGGGTAAGATCAGGGGACAGAGACGCCTTCCCAGGGGGTACATTGAGTCTGTGTCTTCAGGGAGGGATTTTTTGAGCTTTAGGCATTAACATCCTGTGCTTCAAGCCCAGCAGGGGCACAGGAGTCGGAATGCACAGGGCGCAGCGTAGCTGGAGGGCTGGCAGAGCAGTTCTGTCTGCAGCCTGGCCCGGTGCGCCTGGGACAGGGTCGGTGACGGGCCCTGAAGGCACCGTCCAAGTGCCCCAGAACATCCTGGGCTAGCTGTCGTTTCCTTCTGTCCTCCATTTGCGAATTTTCTAGGTTGCTAAATCTCCTTAGCCCTGTTTCTTCTCCCTGGGGGTAAGTTTGTACCGAACCATAGAGCTCTGTCCTTTCCCGTTTCTCCTGTGTGCACCGTTCCTCCTGGCCTGTTGTGTGTCTTGCTGGGCTCTGACTGCGTCCCAGCTCGGGCATCAGAGTTGGTTTTTGTTATTGCTGTTTATGTTTTACGTGACCCGTGGGGGTGAGATTCGGGCCGAGGGCCTCTGGCATGGTCTTGGCTCTGTCTGAAGCTGCGCTCAGGCTGTTCCCAGACGTCTCTGCCAGCCCGGGTTTCCTGGAAACCTGACCAGACAGGAGCCATCAGGTCCCACGGGGCCCCTCCTGGGGGAGCCCTGCAGCCGCTCTCCACCCGCTACCTTGAGGGGAGGCCCACCCACTCATGACGGTCTCCCTGAGTGACCACCTGCTCCGCGGCAGTTATGCCCCAAGAGCTCACAGAAGTGCTGGCAAGAGCCGTGCGACTGCAGAGGGGACACCCAGGTGGGTGGGTACACCCATGTGCACAGCAGAACCGACCCTGCCAGCCTGGGTGCCCACCCACTGGGGAATGGGGGAATGGATAATCGGAAGGTGGCAGATCTATACAGTGGAATATTACTCGGCCTTCAAAAGGAAGGACGTCTGACACGCGCTACAACACGGATGAACCCCCATGACCTGCTCGGTGAGATAAACCAGTCACAAAAGACAAATACTGTGTGGCTTCACTTCTGTGAGGGATTTGAAGTAGTCAAATTCACAGGGACAGAAAGTAGATTAGAGGTCGCCAGGGGCTGGGGGTTACTGTTCACTGGGCTAGAGTTTCCGTTTGGGATGATGAAAACGTTCCGGAGATGGCTGGCGGCGGCGGGCACAGCAGTGCGAGTGTACTTAAGGACCTGTGCACTTAGAAATGCTTCCGGTGGTAAATTTTTTATGTACATTTTACCACGACTTTTTAAAACGTTAAAGAAACTAAAACTGCCCATGGAGTGCAGGGACGGACAGACGTGGGAGTCCTAACTCAGCAAAATCACTCCCCGCCCCTGGCGAAAGCCCCAACCACCAGAGGGCGCACTCTGCCCCAGCGCCAGCCACTCCGTGGAGCGCCAGCATTTCACCTGCAAGAGAACAGACAGGTGCCTGGCTCAAGGCAGTTCCCAGTGCATGTAACTACTGCTCACTTTGCACCAATACACATTTTACTATGTGTATTGAATAACTTACAGATGTATCTTTTTTTTTTTAAGAGACAGGATCTCACTCTGTCTCCCAGGCTGGGGTGCAGCAATGCAGTCATAGTTCACTGCAGCCTCGAGCTCCTGGGCTCAGACAATCCTCCCACCTCAGCCTCCCAAGTAGCTGGGACTATGGGTGTGTGCCACCATGCCTGCCTACTTTTTAAAATTTTTTCGTAGAGGCTGGTTTAGAACTCCTGGCCTCAGGCAATCCTCTCACCTCAGCCTCCCAAAGTGCTGAGATTACAGGCACGAGCCACTGCACTCAGCCTGATTTGAGTCTTATGTATGTCTGGATACGAAGGTACCACAGAGTGGAACGGACAAAGCGTACGTTCTAGCAGGGATGATAGACATCAGCCAAAATAAAGACCCGTCAGGTGGGAGGTGGAGGTGTGGTTTGTAGCCGGGTGGTCGGGCGAGGCGGATGCTGCTCTTAGCGTAAAGGCACAGAGAAGCCCTGCTTGTGTTGCGAGGATTACCTCAGGACCACGTATGTCCTATCCACACGGTCATTCACTGGCTTGGGGTCTCAGGTGTGCCTGGGTGGTGGGGGGATTCTTAGGTGAACAAGACATGCATGGCTCGTGTCACAGAGACACAAGTGAGAAACTTACTCAGCCTCTTAAGCACAGACTCAGGGGGCGTGCCCCAGGAGGTCTCTTGCACCAGGAACAGAAAATGAGTGATGTTTATTTTTAGCCAACATTTGGGAAAGATTTTAAGCTGTAAACACCACGCGAATGTAAACACACATGAGCAAATCCTTCTTGTGCAGATTGCCCGGGATTCGTCCTGAGGAAGCATGCCACTGCCACCGGCACAGCGGAGGGACGGTGACGCAAGCCCCCCTCGCTCTATCGTGGGCCAGTTTTGGACCCTGTATCTTTTCTGCTTTAACTTGCACAGCATAAAATGCATCCGTGTTAAGTGGAAAGTTGAACACTTTCTCAGTGAATCCACGGAGTTGCACGGCTTTCACCAGCTCAGAATAGTTCCTCTTTCCCATTTACGGCCCCTCTGTGTTCCTACTCCCAGACCCAGGCTGATCTGCTTTTTGTCTCTACAGGTTTGCCCATTCCTCACATTCCGTAAAAATAGAATCACACCAGACTGATCTTTTGACTGCTTTCTTCCACTTAGAGCAGTATTTTTGAGGGTCATCCATGTTGTAGCATCATCAGTACGTACTTTTCGTGGCTGTATAGTACTCCGTTGCGTGCATATGCCACATTTTTGTTTTTTCATTTGCCAGTTGACAGGCACTTGGGTTGTTTCTGGTTCAGGGCTGTTGTGGCTGATGCAGCTGTGAACATGTGCTTGGCACCAGGCTTTGCATGGCCGGATGCTTTCATTCTGCTTGGGAAGACACCCAGTGCGATTGCTGCCTCGCGCAGCAGGTTGACATTTTGGGGAACTGCCATTTTTGCAGAGTGGCTTCCCCATTTTACATCTGCAGCAGCTGTGAGAGAGCTCCTGTCCTCCACATCCTCACCAGCGCCGGTTGTAGTCTATCCTGAGAGGGCATGTTCCTCAATCTTTTTAAGTGATGCTGGAGACTGTCTGGGAGCAGAGAAGAGAAGAAAAGAGTTAAAGACAGGATAAGCCTGGCGCAGGCCTGTAGTCCCAACTACTCGGGAGGCTGAGGCAGGAGGATCGCTTGGGGCCAGAAGTTCAAGGTTGCAGTGAGCTGTGATTGTGCCACTGCATTCCAGCCTGGGCAGCATAGCTAGACCTTATCTTTAAAAAAAAAGTTCAAGAGACCAGGGCGTGGGGAAAGACCACAGTGAGAGCCACAGGGGTTCTCTGCTGATATCTGGGAAGACCCACCCCTGAAAGTAGGTTGCAGCACAAAGGCACAGAGCTCAAACAGGAGCAGCTGGGGACACCCTGCTGCCCCATCCAGGGTGGTGATGGTGGACATGGAGGAAGCTGTTGTCTACAAGGAGACGAGTGAGGAGGGAACAAGCATTTCCTCCTTTGGGCAATTTAGTCGTACCCCTCTCCACGCCAGCCAGGAGTGGGCAAGAGGATGCCCTGTGGCCGTCCATTGGCAACTCACCTGGCCATACCAGCTACAGAGCTAGCAAGGCAGCACTTGGTCCTCCGCAAACCACCATGCAAGGAGGTCACTGACGCTTCAGGGCTGTGCTCAACACCTGTCCCAGTTGGGCTTGGTCTCCCTGGGATGGCCGTGCGGGACACTTTTCTAGGCGGACCTCCAGTGCCCCGTCCACCAGGCCCACCGACCTCAGTTGATATTCCGAGGCCCCCACCATGCCCCACCCCCAGGGAGATGAGCAGAGACCCAGATCACCCCCCGAGGCCACTGGCTCCGGTCGGAGCAGCAGGCACATTCCTCACCGTGCCCTGGTGACCCGGACACATCCGGACTGCTTCAGTTTTTCCCTTGACTGCCATTTCCCCCTCGGTCATCTGTTTTTCCAAACCCCTGGTCCCTTGCTTGTTTACTTCTCTGGTGCTTTAAATAACAGCATGAGAGAGCAGCCAGCCTTGAGCGATGTTTGGGGCTTCAGGCACCGGCTTCGTCATCGCGCTAGTCTTTGTGCTGCTTCCGCTCTGCCGAGCACGCTCTGTTCTTTGGGGTGGTGCCAGCCTCGGGACAGCCTTTCCCACTGGAGCCACCGGCGGGGACCACCATGAGGGCTGGGTGTCTCATGGCTGACACCCCGGTCATTTTCAGTCACTGGAAGCTTCAGAGAGGGACCCTGTGAAGAGCCTGCCTGTGCACATCGGGCCCAAGTGGGGCGGGCGCGTGCTGGACACCAATGCCCGGGAGTGGACGAGGGCTGGGGCTGGAGTTGGGCTGCTCCTCACTTGGCCGACTTGCTCTGGGAGAGCAGGGGCCATGTGGGGTGTTCTCTGCCCTGGGCCCATCGGAGGCAGTGTATGCCATTTGGGGGATTCTTGCTGGGAGTGGCGTGGGCCCTGGGACAGTCCCGAGTACCTCAGCGCAAGGCAGACTGACCAGTCACACGCTTTACTCAGCGTCTCCAAACTCTGGCCACAGGAAACCAGCCACTCAAGAAGGAAGCTGAGCTTTTCTGGGCTTAAGAGGAGATAGAGACATGTTGGAATTCCCGTAACCAATTAGGCGCGGGGGCGGCGAGGGCGGTTTCCCATACAGACAAAAAAGTGGAACCCAGGAGCAATGGGAAACTTTGACCTTGGCCAGCCAGACGTGGGGCGTGGCATTCCTCGCAGCCTGTCAAAAGGCGGAGGAGGCCAGGCGCTCCCCACTGTGCTCCCATCCAGCCTCTACCGGCCTCTCTGCCTCTGTGGCATGCGAGACTCAGCCCCCGCCGCCATGCAGGGCCTCCTTCGGTACTTCCACCCCAGCCGGGCATGCCGGAGCCGGGTGGCTTCTGCGGAAAAGCACCTGTGTGCTCGTGGCACTGCCCTGTGGACTCACATCCGAAACCTGATGTGCAAGGGCAAGGTGGGCCGGCATGTGGGCCGTGGTTCCCGGGTGGGCTGGTGGGGTGGGGAGGTGGGTAGGTCTCTGCCACCCGGATGTCTCCGGTGGCTCTTTCTATCCCTCTGCTTCCCCGGACTCTGGGCTGCTTGTCGGCTGCTTTTGCCAGTTCTGGGTTTTCAAGGGGAAAGGCACCCAATGGTGGCCATTCTTGGGAGCGGGAGGGAGGGACGTCTCCTGCCCAACCTACTTCTGGGTTTCCATTCTTTAAAGCTCACAGTGGTGGGGGTAAACTCCCCTTCCTTGGGAGGAGGAGGAAGCACACTCTGTCCCCTTCCTTGGGCAGCTGGGCGTTGGGGGTGATGGCAGTAGGTGCACACCCGTCTCCTCCACCCACACCTGGTCTGGTCAGAGCCAGGAGGGGCCCTGTGTCACGCCCCTCCTGCCTCTGCCTGGGGCTCACGCTGGGGGGAAGTGCCCCTCGGGAGATTGTTTTTTTTTAAGTGGTTTGTGCCTGACTGGTGCCTGCTTATGGACCGGCTTCTCAGGGTGGGGTCCCTGCGGCCCAGACTATGGCTCTGGAAACCTCCTGGGCCAGACACAGAATGAGAACTTGTGACCACACAGCCCCTGGAGGGAGACGTCCTGCCACCCTTTGCTTTTCTGTGTCATTCTGGCCGTACGTTTCAGATGCTTGGAAAACGTTAACCAGTAAGGCCTAAAAGGGGTGTTGGGGGCTCCCCCAGGAGTGCTCATGAGGTGTGGTCCCTGCTCTGAAGCAAGGGATGGATACACAAGGCCATGTGTGATAATGTTTGGTGTCAGACAGTGGCTCCCTGACCTGACTTCATGCCAGAATCCCCTGGGGAAGTTTCTAGTTGTGCAAATCTCAGGACCCACCCAGATGTATTTTTAACAAGGCCTGCTAAGGTGCTGCCTGTTCACCCAGCCCAGCCAGTGGTCTCAGCTGCATGCGGGAACCGCTGATGGAGAGCGTGTGCCCACCAAAAAGAGGGAGACAGAGCCTCCGCAGTCGGGGGCATGTGGCTTGGCCATGAAGGTGTAGGGTGTTTTACAGCAGCCCAGACTGTATTCGGCTGACACTGAACAGCAAGTTCCTGCAGCCCAGCTGCTGGGACAGTGCTCTGTGGGGTGGATGTAAAAGGGGCACAGAAGGGCTTCCTCCTGGCCCCCTCACCAGCTGCGTGGTTTAGGGCTCATTTCTGAGTCTTTCTGGGCCTGACTTGAAGCCCTGGTACTGGCCTGGCCTGGAGGCTTCTCCTACCCCAAGCCAGTCCATGGCGCGTGGAGAGAAAACAGTGTCCACAATCCCCACGCAGCAGCTCTGATGCCACGCCCCTGAGAAGCTGCTGCTGAACTCGTGTCCTAGACCTACCGCTCACCCTCCACTGAGTTTTGTGTAACCCCTGTGGCGACAGGGAGCAGGATGGAGAAAGGCTGATGGCCGGACTTCAGCTCCCACCTGGAGGAGATGGCCGGAGGAGGGATGCGGAGCCCCAGGCAGCAGAGGTCTGGGAGCCGTGGCACCCTGAGGTTCCAGGGGTTTCGAGCAGGTCTCTCCTTACTCTGGACTCTCGGCCTGTGGATGGAGGTGCCGGCCACAGTCAGGCTCTGACAGCACGTGGAGAAGTAGCGGGTGTTGGCTCCTGCCCAGCGGGGCCTCTGCACAGACCGAGGGCCTCTGCTAATCATGAGTCTTTACTTTTAGTTGGACCCCCAGGCCCTGCAGGACAGAGACTGGCAACGTACCGTCATCGCCATGAACGGGGTATGTGCCCATGGGGCCCTCTGGGCGCCTGCTTCCCCCAGAGGATCAGGGCGGCCCCTGTTCCCTCTGAAACAGTCAGAAGGCGGCTAAGCCTAAGCTAGTCTCCAAGAGCCGGTCTCTGGCTGGACAAGGGAGGGCTCCCTGCACGGCAGAGTCGCTGTGCACAGGAAGGAATCTTCCATTTGTTGGCTGGAGTGCAGTCCCCGGCCAGGCCCTGAGACTCCCTCCTTGAGCAGAGATCTTATGGCACCGCCAGGACAGGTAGGGTCTCGACCTGGGGCTCTGGGGCTGCCCATAGGGACAGAGACCCCTGATTCATCTTCAGCTATCCGAGAAAGGTGTTGACCTTTAAAAACAACCACACACCAGGAAAGGCCTGGGCAGGCAGGATAAAATGTTAACACTTGGTAATTCTTGGCTTTTTGTTACGTCATTCTCTGTATGTTCTCTCTACTTAATTTTTAAACTGCTATTAAGAAAGAAAGAGCAACAGGGATCATAGGAGGACGTTCTGTAGAAGCAGGTCCTTAAACCATTGTGTCCTTACCTGGCTCTTGCTGAAGGGCAGCCCCTCCTCACGGTGGGACCGCCACCCACTTACCCTGGGGGTGGACAGACTTGCCAGGGGCCCCTAGGACCTTGGGCTGTGAGGACCAGGAGGGTGAGAGGGCTGTGCCCCTTCTTCCCACTGCAGATTGAGGTGAAACTCTCTGTCAAGTTCACCAGCAGGGAGTTCAGCTTGAAGAGAATGCCTTCCCGAAAACAGACGGGGGTCTTCGGGGTCAAGATTGCCGTGGTCACCAAGTAAGTGGCAAGGGGCTTGGGCGCGTGTCCCAAGGGCACCTGTCCTCTGTGTTTCTGCAGGAAAGAGCAGGCGTGGTTCCCTCGCCTCTGTGCAAGGTTGCTGCACAGGGACGCCGGGCCAGGGGAGCGCTGGCTGTGCCTGGCACCTCCTGTGTTTACTGCAGAACCAGCTCAGGGAAGTCCCTGCCCCCTTCCTCGGGAGCAGCAGGCCCGCCCCTGCACGGCTCCAGGAACTGCCCAGTGCAGGGTTTTTTCCCTTGCTTGGAACTTGTCACGGTCCCGGGTTCCTGTTGCAGAACTGTAACCCCTGCCCCTTTGTCACAAGGCAGTTGCCAGGAGAAGCCTGTGTGTCATTTGAGGACAGCTCTCTCGGACATAGCCGCTTCCTCCCAGAATTCATGTGCTTCCCCAGGATAGGACTGAGCCAAGCCCCTGACCGCGCTGGTCATCTGGGCCGGTGGGGCCTACGTCAGTCGTTCCCTGGACGCCTGCTTGTCTCAAAACACCACTCCCTGCCCCGCAGCGCTCTGGGAAGGCTCCAGGTGCCAGCAGAGAGGACCTGTAGGCAGCTACCCGACACGAGCACAGGCGGATGAGGGTGGTTTGGGGAAGAGCTTTGAGGTGCTCCTAAACCAGCTGCAAAACAAAACTAAAGTTGAGGCCTCAAACAGCACTGTCCGCTATCTGCGAAGTATTCCTAGCCCAGCGTCCCACACGGAGGTATTGGGACTACCCGTTGCCGAGACTCAGAGATGGAAAGCAGCGGAATGTCAGGCAGCCCCGCGCAGTCGCACGCTCAGTGATGTGTGTGGAGGGCCCGGGGTGGGGGCAGTCAAGGGAGTCGCCTCTCCCACAGCAAGCGGCTGCAGGACCAGGACCAGCGCCGATCTCCCGACTCGCAGATGCCATCCAGGATGTCATGTGGCCACTTGTCAGCCCGAGGCCTGGGATCTTTTAAATGCCCTTCCTGTGGCCAGCTTCTCTTAGTGAAGCCTCCAGACCTTCCCCCAAAGATCAGGTGTGACTTGCAGGGTGTCTGGCTGCTTCGTCCTCTTAGGGAGCCCCGATGAGATCCACGCGGTGATAACTGTGAGTGCGAAGAAGGGAGGGACACGTGTACGAGGCTCTGTGCGCAGCCCCAAACCTGGGCACCCTCGTCACCGTCCTCATCCCGCCTCCAGGTGTGCAGACAGGTGGCAGGTCCCCCATGCTGCGGCCTGAGCGGGGCTGCCAGGGCACTGAGGACGCTCCCCTCCCCCACAGGAGAGAGAGGTCCAAAGTGCCCTACATCGTGCGCCAGTGCGTGGAGGAGATCGAGCGCCGCGGCATGGAGGAGGTGGGCATCTACCGCGTGTCCGGGGTGGCCACGGACATCCAGGCGCTGAAGGCGGCCTTCGACGTCAGTGAGTGTCAGCCTGGGCGGTGTGGGATGGGGGTGGGCGGGGGTGTCAGTGCTGAGACTCCTGGAGCGCCCTGCCTGGCCCGGCCCTGTCATACCATTCTCTGGGCCTTTACTTACTGATTTATTGTTTGCAAAAATGAGAAGACGAGTCGTGGGAGGAGCTTCTGCAGAGGCCAGTCCTTAAACCATCCTAGCCACAAGTGCCGCTTGCTAGGTCGGACCAGGGACTTCTGTGGGACCTCGGTCTGCCTGTGTTGGGGGTGGACAAGAGGTGCCGAAGGTCGGGGGTCGGTGCAGCTTGAGCACTGGCCAGCTTGAGAATGCGGTGGGGCAAAGGGCACTGACATGACCCAGCTCCCGGGTGCTGCAGCGTCTCCAGCTCCGTCTCGCCAACCCTCACGCTGCGAAGGAGGTAGAGCTGCCCCAGATGGCAGGGTGGGCTCCAGGACACCTGAGGGTCCTTGCCCAGCATCTTCACAGTGACAGGTGGCAGAACCAGGACTTCGTGCCTGCAGACCCTTCCATGGAGCACACACTACCCACCTGACCAGGCCCCCTGGGTGGGCCCTGCTGTACTTCTAGCTCCCTCTGGGCAACCAGAGTGGACCAGGCCTGTGGCTCAGAGGAGCAGTGGCACCAGTTCAAGCGCTGAAATAGCTCAGCTAGTCCCAGTGCCTTCCTGCTTTCAGAAGACACTGGCACCCGGGCAGTCGCTACATACGGGGCAGAGCCAGCTGATTCCCAGCCGGGCGCTGTGTCCTGCCCCACTGGCCGCCCCTGGCCAGCGCCTCTGGCTCTGCGGCCATGCTGCTCCTGGCCGAACAGGGGAGAGGTGTGGGGGTGCAGACGCCTCCCTGTCAGCCCTGCACAGGTGCAGAACCGCGCACGGATGTTTGGGAGGAGTAAGATGAGCCGTCAGCGTGGCAAGGACAATGTGTTAGGCAAGGCAGGGACTGCAGGAGCCCCTGCTCAGGATCCATTTCCATGCTCTTCCCAGATAACAAGGACGTGTCGGTGATGATGAGCGAGATGGACGTGAACGCCATCGCCGGCACCCTGAAGCTCTACTTCCGCGAGCTGCCCGAGCCCCTCTTCACCGACGAGTTCTACCCCAGCTTCGCCGAGGGCATCGGTGAGCGTCTCCCCACCTCCGCTCCTGTCCGCGGCTGCCCTCGGAGGCTGTTGTCAAAGGCGGGGCGTGGGAACCCAGCCTGAGAAAGCTGGCCGTGCGTGACACGGGGATGACAACTGAGCCCGCCTGCAAGGCCTTGCCCGTCCCCGGAGGGCTGCCCGCTGTCCCTGTCCTCAAGTAGACCGAGAGAGTGAAGCCTGCGGCTCTAATCCCAGGTCCCGGCCCCATCAAGTGTAGGGTCAAACCCAGCCCGACCCTAAGTCAGCCTGGAGGGTGATGTCCAAAGGGGGGTGCTGGCGTAGGAGGCAGCTGCAGCCTCTGTGCCACCCTTAGAGCGAGTCTGCCTGCTGCTCCTGAAGTCCCCCCCACCCTCCTCATCCCTCACTCCACCTGCCTGTTTCCACGAGGGACTTCTCCTGCCTTGGGCTCTTCTGAGAGGGCAGTGGTGGAAGGAAGTGGCTGAGTCAGCCCCGAAGGCAGCTCTGCCCACAAGCGGCCACTCTCACGGCCCCTCCTGCTGCCGGTCCCCGGGAGCCGTTGACCCCTTTGAGCGAGAGCAAAGGCGCTCAGGCGGCTCACCCCACACAGGCACCCATTACGGCTTCTCCACTGGGGGCCAGACTGCTGTGTGAGCAGGGACGATGACGGGCTCGGGCTCGCCAAGGCCTGTGACACAGTGCAGGCTGCTCTGTCCAGCCGCCCTCGGGAGGTCTTCAGCCCGTTGCCGTGACCGTGAGGAGTAACTCCCCACCTTCTGCAGCTCTTTCAGACCCCGTTGCAAAGGAGAGCTGCATGCTCAACCTGCTGCTGTCCCTGCCAGAGGCCAACCTGCTCACCTTCCTCTTCCTTCTGGACCATCTGAAAAGGTAGCCGTGGCTCTTGCGCAAGGGCCCAGGGCTCCAGGACCCAAGGCAGCACGGTGCCCCACTGGCCCCAGCCAGACTCCTCAGCACCCAGGGCCTGTTCTCCCCACCCCTGTCTGTAGTTACTGCCTCCGGGGTCCAGCGCCACCCCCACCCGCCCCTCCGCCCCCTGCACCGTGGCCTTAAGCAAAGAGCAGGGAGCGTCACCACGGCCAGCAGCACACTTGGACTCCTCTCCTGCGCCCCACCCCAGGTCATGGCTCAGAGCTGACACAGCGCCTGCCGGCCTTGAGCGCGCCTTATCCTGGGGCCCTGGGACCAGAAGAACCTGGGTAGAGTCTGCTTCCAGCACAGCCAGGGTCGAGGTCCCTCCCTCCTGGGTGGCTGTGCTATGGAGCCTGCCGCCCATTCCCCGAGGACTCCAGAGCAGCCCGGCCCCTCTGTCTCTGTCCTGGAGGTGGTGCTGAAACAGAACCCTGTGCTTCGCCCCTGCAGGGTGGCAGAAAAGGAGGCAGTGAACAAGATGTCCCTGCACAACCTGGCCACGGTCTTCGGCCCCACGTTGCTGCGGCCCTCGGAGAAGGAGAGCAAGCTCCCTGCCAACCCCAGCCAGCCCATCACCATGACCGACAGCTGGTCCCTGGAGGTCATGTCCCAGGTATGGGAGACAGGCTCTAACCCACGCCACGCTGGCCTGACAGGTGGCCTCTGCCTGCCCCACCCTGAGCCCTGCCAGTCTTCCCACCTGCACAGTATGGGGCGGCGGCCAAGAGAGAAGGACTTGCCTAGGCCGACGGCTGGGAGGGGCAGGGAGAGCCCAGGCCACCTGGTGGTCCTGCTGGAGCCCCTGGCCTGGGGCTTGAAACAGCTGCAAGTCATGCCCCGTAGGGAACCCCCTCCACCCCACTGCAGGATCTCCTGTAGGGGCTCATGTCACCAGCAGGGGCCCTCAGCACCCCGAGCTGGACTTGGGCATTTGGGCCAGGAAGGCCTCCCCACCTGCAGCTGTGAGCAGCGCTCTGAGCCGCTTCCTCTTCCCGGGCAGGTCCAGGTGCTGCTGTACTTCCTGCAACTAGAGGCCATCCCTGCCCCAGACAGCAAGAGACAGAGCATCTTGTTCTCCACCGAAGTCTAAAGGCCCAACTCCATCTCTAAGAGGCTGGCAGAACAGCCTGGAAACCTCTGGCTAAACAGGCCCTCCATTGAGCGGGAACCGAACCTTCTTGAGGTGTAATTGGGCCTCCCCCAAGAGTCGGGCCATCTGCCAAGAGACAGCTATCCAAAGCAGAGGCCTGGTGGCCTGGGCAGATCCCAGGGCTGGCCTCAGACTGTGGCTTTCCACACTGCCACCAGAGGGCGCCCCAGGCCAGTGTGTCTCCGCTGCGGGCCCAGCCCCTGGGCACGGGGTTGAGAGAGTGATTTTTATAAACTTAACTTATCAGAGTTTAAAAGATTTCTACTGGATCACTTGTCAAGATGCACCCTGTCCGGGCAGAAGGGAACACGACCAGATTCCCTCCCTGTTGTGTCTTGAATAAACGCTGCTGCTGCTTCACACCATGGGGGCCGCAGCCCTGTCCCTGTGTGGGTGGGGGCCCGTCCTCTCCCCTGACTTGGAGACCCGACTCTGTTTCTAACAGGGTTGGAGAAGCTAAGTCGACACTGTATAGCGTTTTGACTCCATTCACTGCTTTCTTCTTTTTCTTTCTGGAAGGATTTCTGTGCAGAAATGGGTCTGCTTCTGGCTCTTTCCTGTTGCTCTGTTGTTGCTGTTTATACACGGAAGGCAGCTCCGTCTGGGGCAGACATGGCGGGGAGGGAGGCCGGGGCGGGAGGCCGGGCTGCACACTCGATGTTGTCCAGGGACGGTGACTGCAGCCACCGATGCGGACTGCCCGCCGGCCCACGCTCTCCTTTTTGGCCTCAAAGGGCCTTGACTCCTCTGGCCTCCCTCTGCCCCCCAAAGCCCTCCCCTCGCCAGGCGCCCCGCACAGATCCTTCTTTTCCTCACTCTCCGCTGAACGGACTCGCTCAGCTTTTGTAAAAGTCTCCTCTTGGTGGCGGCAGCTTGCTGACAGCTTGTTTTAAAAACTTTGATCCGAAATAGCCTTTTGATACTTGAATATTTTTAAGTTTTATATACATAGTTTCTAATTTTTTTCCTAACAGATTCAGATACTTAATAAGATATTAGAATGTACTCCGTGGACAGTCCGTGTCCCGGCAGCATTTCGTCTTCCTCTGCGCACCAGCTCTGTTTTTGCCTGGAGTCGTTTCCGAAGCCTCTGGAACATCAGGAACGTGGGGGGTCAGGAACAGGCCCAGCACAGGGGTGGGGGGGCTCCCACCCCAGGGCAGGCAGAGGGACAGGCCCCCCCATGCACCAGCGTGGGAGCCGGGGCGCACTCTGCAGCCCCTCCTGACCACCCAGCTTAGGTAAAAGAGAACCAGGGAGGCCGCCAAGTATTTTGAAGCAACAAACCCATGCACATTTGCATCACTTTTTTAAAAGGGGTCCGGCAGGGAAAAAGAAGAAAGGAAACAGATCTCGAGCAGAGCAGAGGTCCCATGCTGGTCTTGCAGGAGGAGAGGATGTAGCTGAGCAGAGGGGGAAGCGTGGCTGGACTCAGGAAAACGTGCGTGGGTTGTCTGGGGACAGCACCAGTACCCAGTGTCCCTCAATCCTTCCCGAGGCACGGTGTTGGGAGCTCGTGCGTGTGTCGATGGGCAGCTCCATGGAGCCTGCGGCACACGGGAGAGCATGACAGCTGGGGGCCACGCGCCCCCCACTCTTCCCTCTGCTCGTGGACCTGCCAAGGCAGGGAATGGAAAACAAAGCCGCTTGAGGGTTTTACGTCTGTGTGTGTATCGATTTCGTGCTTTTTCTCACAGGGAGAGCAGAGCCACCCTCCTGGGCGGTGAGAGCAAGAAAATGGAGGCCTCTGCCCTCTGCATATGGGCTCCTCCAGCCTGGCTTCCCTTCTCTGTCCATCCCTCCAGCCCTGCGAGGGGAGCACATTTTGCTTAGAAAAGCCAAATCCTGCCCTTGTTTTTGTCTCTTCCGGTGTTTAATGATTTGCATCTGTTGCCTTGAAACTGGAAAGCAATATATCAATGTCTGTGCCAACTTTGCTTCCCTCCCGGACCTCCTTCCCCTTTTCACTTTTTATTTATGTAGGATGTATGCCGTTTAATGATGGAATGACCACTCTTTTCTGTGTAGTTGTAAAAGTGCCCCTCCGCCACCACGCCACGATGGCAGTGGTCGCCTTGGATCTGGGGCTGCCTGTCACCCCGTCTCCTGCCTCACAGGCCCGTGGGTGGCAAAGCCGGCTCAGAGCTGGAGAGCACAGTGTCCTCCAGGAGGAGGACTTGGCTGTCCCCCTGCAGAGCAGGCTGGGGCCTAGAGCCCGGTGTGAGCTCCCCCGAGGCATGGCTGCCGGACTTTGCAACTGGAAGTGATGCTTTCTTGCCAGGAGCCCTGGTTCGGGAACAGCGAGCTGGGCGCCCTCCCTCGAGGCAGCCCAGCCTTCCCTCGGTGGGTGGCTGGTCTCTTAGCAGCTGCGATCCTGCTTTTGAGCTCAGCCGTCTACGTACCACCACGGGGAGAGGACTGCTGACAATTTCATTAAAGTTACCTGAGACTACTTGCATTAGTGGTGATTTCTGGATTAAAAAGAAAAACCAGGATGGATGCCGCTAGAAAAAAGCCTTGAACTGGTGGGGCGGGGTTGGGGTGTGCAGTGACAGGGCTGGGAGCCCGAGAGGCCTTGCTGCAGAGAAGCCAGGCCTGGTGGGGTCTAGGTGCCACAGACAGATGCCAGCCGAGCAGCAGTAGGACACGGAGCAGCAGCAGCGACTCCGCCGAGTGTGGGGCAGTCTGGTTTGGGCAGGGACCACGGCCTTGCTGAGAGGAGGGACAGAGAGCAGATGGGGCCATGCTGGGCCCAGGGGCAGGGAGGGCTCCAGCCACGCACAGCCTGGGCCGTGGCTCCTACCTGCAGCCGCTGCTCTGGCATGAGCCCCTTGGTCTTGGGGGATTTCTGCTCAGACGGGGGTTTGGTGCTGCAGCGAGGTCTAGCCTTTCTACTGCCTGTGGATGGGACATGGCGTTCTGCTCTACCTCCGGCCTTGACCTCAGAAGCCCACCCAGCCTACAGAAGAGCTACACCTGCGGTGGGCGTGCGACGTGGGTCCTACCTCAAGTGTAGCTTTGGGACAGCCAGGCCACATCCATTCGGCCTTCAGCAGTGTCTGCATCAGCGGTCACCCTGAGGCCCCACAGGGGAGCAAGGCTCACCTGACAGACTGCAAGTGGCCAGTGAGGTGGCCGAAGGGTGGGCAAGCCCGAAGTCTTCCTTGAACTCCCAGGGGGTGGTTCTCGTCAGCCGCCTGGTCAGCTCTCTCGGGAGTGAGGGGGGCGTGTCACCTGATCTACTACTTGCAACGTGACCCTTCTCAGCTTGTCTGCAAACACCGCTGCCCGTGGAGCATCACTGCAGCCGAGGCCAGGTCACTGACAGTGGGAGGTTATGGAGGTGTCCTGGGATGAGACAGGACCGGTGACAGCAGCCCTGAGTTCAGGGTCGCCCTTCGCTGGCCCGAGGCTCAGCAAGGGGGTGTGCCTCCACCCTCGGGTTCTCCGAGGCCTTGAAGCCCCCCAACCCCCACGGGGTTGGCAGTGGGTCCTGCCCTCATTGGAGGAGCTGCGTGGACAACACGCTATTCTGCCCAGTCTGATGTCTGCCGGCGAGGAAAGGGCTGCCGCTGGCCCCGCTCGGTGTCCAGCCCCTAAAAGGTGACGGCACTGTCCCTCCCTACCTTGCTGGGCACAGGGCCGTATTGAGGGTCTCTCACGAGGAGTTGATTTTTCAGGCAAGAGCTGACTGACTGGGGAGCCCAGGCCCCTGGCAAGGCCCAGGGGAAATCAAGGCACACAAAACATCCCCACTGCACCTGGCTTCCCAGAGTCGATCCAGGGGCAGAGGCTGAGATCCCAGGGTCTCGACTCCTCCCTCCCCAAGCTCAGTCCCTTTATGCTGGGTGACATGGGGCCGGACCTCGCTCACCAGCTGTGGCCAGGACACAGGCACACGGGCCTGGACCTCCTGGTATCGTGCCCTGTCTGAATAAAGAGAAGGCAGGGGCTGGGCGCGGTGGCTCATGCCTGTAATCCTAGCACTCTGGGAGGCCGAGGCGGACGGATTGTTTGAGCTCAGGAGTTCGAGACCAGCCTGAGCAAGAGCGAGACCCCGTCTCTACTAAAAATAGAAAGAAATTAATTGGACAGCTAAAAATATATAGAAAAAACTAGCTGGGCATGGTGGCGCATGCCTGTAGTCCCAGCTACTCGGGAGGCTGAGGCAGGAGGATCGCTTGAGCCCAGGAGTTTGAGGTTGCTGTGAGCTAAGATGATGCCACAGCACTCTAGCCTGGGCAAGACAGTGAGACTCTGTCTCAAAAAAAAAAAAAAAAGACTCCTTCCTGTCCCAGCTTGTGTTTGCCTGTGTGTCACTTGGGGTCCTACAGAGAAAGGGGGCGTGTGGTCTGATCTTCTATTCTCCCCTGACCTTTCCCTCTGTTACTGGTCCCTCGAGGCTCGCCAGGTTGAGAAAAAATACTTACATGATATAACTCCAGTTCTCCAGTTCTCCAGGAATATATTTTTAGAGAACATCAGAACTGTAAATTGAAACACAGGGTAATAGAGACTAGAATTGGCATACACGTGATGTTGTCCAAGCTTATTAATAGGTGATTTCTTTTAGTAGGTGGTAGGAGGGTGTAGCTCTAATTTAGCATGTGATGTTCAGAGCTCTCATAAAATCAGATAGCAAACATTTGCATGGAGCTTTCTGTGTACCTGTCACTGTTCTAAGCACTTTGTGTATATCAACCTCATCTAATCCTCCAAACAACTCTGTGAGGTAGGTACTGGTATTAGCCCCATTTCACAGATGGCAAACTGCGTCCCAGAGAAATTAGGTGATGTGCCCAAGTCCACACAGGAAGTACGTGATGAATTTAGGATGAGAACCTGGGAAGTATGGCTCCAGAGTCCCTGCCCTCAACCACCTAACTTACACGGAACGCGTTATTTCAGGGCTAGGACAGGTATATGTGGAGGAAGGTTTTGTGCAAACACTTGCCCTTTTGACTTTGATGTAGTCATTACCTGATGACATCCTAGATGGTGGAATTTGGGAGATAAGTCTTGGCCTTTCTGTATCTCAGGGGTCTAGTGTGCTGGTCATTGCCCTTGAGAAATGTCCCCTCAAATCTTCCTAACTGGGGTACTCTGGGTACTGTGAACTGCCTTCCAGTGTTTCCCATGCTGCATCCTCCCTCAGCACTTGGCTTCACCCATTTATTTGATATTCATTTATCTCATGTCTGTTGTGGGCCCAGCCCGGTGCTGGGACACGGGAGTGAGGCAGTCTGCCCTCAAGGAGCGAGCCCTGCAGAAGGGACATATGCACATGAGTGACTGCAAAACACGATGACAAATGTACCTCCTGAGCTATGAGCACAGGATCGGAGGGTCGCAGAGGAGGAACTGCTGCCTCCTTTGGAGTCGGGGTGAGGGGCAGCCTGAGAACCAGGTCAGTCCTGGAAAAGCTCCAGACACTTAGTACCCCCCTGCCCCTACCCGCAACCCTGGAAGATCCACAGAAGCTGAAATGGGTGTTTTAATTTCACCAAAAACATCTTTCTCCCATTTTTTTTACTGGCCTTTTGGAAACTCTAAAACAAAAACTCTAAGGAGCATCACTGTGTTTAACCAACAAGCTAAGCCTTTTGGAGAAAAAAGGAAAAAAGAAAACCAAAAAACCCCGGGCCTGCTATTTTTTAGCAGAAAACATCTGTAACTTAGAAATGGGCTGCTTTCCAAGAATCTGTAAAGTGCATTTCAGTGGAGGCTTCGAGGTGAAAGAATGTCTTCTTTAACACTTATTGAGGGGCCACCATGTGCTGTAGCCCAGGAGTTTCCAGTAATGCCATCTTTGGAGCCCTGAACTTGAGGTCCTATCACCCTTACTCGCTGTGTGACCATGGGCAGGCCCCTTTTTCTCCCTGAACCTCACTCCCTCTATCTGTCAAGTGGGGAAATTAGTCTGCAAGCATATGAGGATCCTTGTCATGTTAGCCTGAAATACTTCTTGACTAGAAATCATAAAATAATGATAGCTAACACTGACCCTGTGCCAATCCCTGGGCAAGCCTTTTGTGTGGATCATCTCATTTAATCTTTGCACACCCTACAGTTTTGGTTTTTTGTTTAAGATCTTTTTTAAAGAGCAGTTTTAGGTTCACAGTGAAGAATAAGGCACAGAGATAAGGCCCATCTACCCTTGCCCCTACACACGCAGAGCCTCCCCCATCATCAACATCTCCCTCCAGAGCAGTATATTTGTTACAAATGATAAACCTACATTGACACATCATTATCAACCAAAGTCCATAGTTTACATTAGGGTTCACTCTTGGTGTTATACATTCTATGGGTTTGGACAAATGTACCATGACATGTGTCCATCATTAGAGTATCATGCAGAATATTTTCACTGCCCTAAAAATCCTCTGTTCTCTACCTATTCATCTCTCCCTGTTCCCCAACCCCCGGTAACCACTGATCTTTTCACTGTCTCCATAGTTTTACCTTTTCCAGAGTGTTGCATAGCTGGAATCATACAGTGTGCAGACTTTGGCTTCTTTCACTTGGTGATATGCATTTCCGTTTCCTCCATGTCTTTTATGACTTGATAGCTCATTTCTTTTGAGTGCTGAATTATATTCCATTGTCTGGATGTACCACAATATACCTATCCCTTCACCTTCAGAAGGATATCTTAGTTGCTTCCAAATTTTGGCAATTATGAGTAAAGCTGCCATAAACCTCAACGTGCAGATTTTTGTGTGGACCTAAGTTTTCAACTTCTTTGGGTCAATACCAAGGAGTGCAATTGCTGGATTGTATGGTAAGAGTATGTTTAGTTTTGTAAGAAACTGCCAAACTGTCTTCCAAAGTGGCTGTACCATTTTGCATTCCCACAGCAATAAATGAGAGTTCCTGTTGTTCTACATCCTCACCAGCATTTGGTGTTGTCAGTGTTCCAGGTTTTGGCCATTCTAATAGGTATGTAGTGGTATGTCATTGTTGTTTTAATTTCTGTTTACATGACGACATATGATGTGAAGCATCTTTTCATGTGCTTATTTGCCATCTGTATATCTTCTTTGGTGAAGTGTCTGTTAAGGTCTCTGGCCCATTTTTTAACTGGGTTGTTTGTTTTCTTATTGTTAAGTTTTTAAGAGTTCTTTGTATATTTTGTCTAATAGTCCTTATCAGATATATTTATTGCAAATATTTTCTCCCAGTCTGTGGATTATCTTCTCATTCTCTTGACATTATCTTTCATTAATTTCAATAAAGTCCAGTTGATCAGTTATTTCTTTCATGGATTATCCCTTTGATGTTGTACCTAAAAAGTCATCACCATATCCAAGTTCATCTAGGTTTTCTCCTATGTTATGTTCTAGGAATTTTATAATTTTGTGTTTTACATTTAGGTCTATGATCCATTTGGAGTTAATTTTTGAGATGGGTGTAAGATCTGTGTCTAGATTTTCTTTTTGTATGTGGATGTCCAGTTGTTCCAGCACCATTTGTTGAAAACACTATCTTTGCTCCCTTGTCAAAGATCAGTTCACTATATTTATAAGGGTGTATTTCTGGGCTCTCTATTCTGTTTCATTGATCTTATTCTTTTGCCAGTGCCATACTGTCTTGATTACTGTAGCTTTATTGTAAGTCTTGAAGTCAGGTAGTGGCAGTCCTCCAAATTTGCTCTTCTCTTTCAATATTATGTTGGCTATTCTGGGTCTTTTACCTTTCCATATAAACTTTAGAATCAGTTTGTTGATATCCACAAAATAATTTGCTAAGATTTTGATTGTGATTGTATTGAATCTATTGATTAAGCTGGGAAGAACTGACATCTTGATGATATTGCATTTCCCTATCCATGAACATGGACTATCTTATCTCTCCATTTATTTAGTTCTTCTTTGACTTCTTTCATTGGAGTTTTATAATTTTCCTTATGTAGATCTTATACATATTTTGTTATATTTCTACATAACTATGTCATTTTAGGAGGTGCTTGTATAAATGGTATTGTGTTTTCAATTTCAAATAGCACTTGTTCATTGCTGGTATATAGGAATGCAATTTACCTCTGTATATTAACCTTGTATCCTGCAACCTTGCTATAATTGCTTGTTAGTTTCAGGAGGTTTGTTGTTGTTGTTGTTGTTATTGAATCTTTTGGATTTTCTACATAGACAATCATGTCATCTGTGAACAAAGAGTTTTATTTCTTCCTTCCAATCTGTATACTTTTTATTTCCTTTCCTTGTCTTTTTGCATTAGATAGTACGTCCAGTGTGATGTTGAAAAGGAGTGGCGAGAGGGAACATCCTTGCCTTATTCCTGATTTTATTGGGAAAGCTTTGAGTTTCTCACCATTAAGTATGATGTAGCTGTAGGTTTTTTGTAGATATTCTTTATCAAGTTAAAGAAGTTCCCCTCTATTCCTAGTTTGCAGAGAGTTGTTTGTTTTTTTTTTTATCCCGAATGGGTGTTGGATTTTGCCAAACGCTTTTTATGCATCTATTGATATGATAGTATAATTTGTTTAGCCTGTCGATGTGATGGATTACATTAACTGATTTCCAAATATCAAAACAGCCTTGCATACCTGGGATAAATCCCACTTGGCTATGGTATATAATTTCTTTTATATATTGTTAGATTCAATTCATTAATATTCTATTAAGAATTTTTGCATCTATGTTCATGAGAGATATTGGTATGTAATTTTATTTTCTTTCAGTGTCTTTGTCTGGCTTTGGTATTAGGGTAATGCTGACCTCATAGAAAGAATTAAGAAATATTCCCTCTGCTTCTATGCTCTGAAAGAGATTATAGAGAGTTGATATAAATTCTTCCTTAAATGTTGGGTAGGATTCAATAGTGAATCCATCTGGTCCTGGTGCTTTCTCTTTTGGGAGGTTATTAATTATTAATTTAATTTCTTTAACAGATATAGCCTTAATCTGATTGTCTATTTCTTTTTGTGTGAACTTTGGCAAATTGTGCCCTTTCAAGACATTAGTCCATTTCATCTAGGTTATAAATTTTGTGGGCATAGAGTTTTTTATAGTATTCCTTTATTATCCTTTTAATGTCCATAGGATCTGTAGTGATGTTCCCTCTTTCATTTCTAATATTAGTTATTAGTGTCTTCTCTCTTTTTTCTCTTAATTGGTCTGGTTAGAGGCTTACTGATTGTATTGATCTTTTCAAAGAACCGACTTGTGGTTTCATTGATTTCCTTTACTGATTTCCTGTTTTTAATTTCATTGATTTCTACTTTAATTTTTATTATTTCTTTCCTTCTACTTACTTTGGATTTAATTTGCTCTTATTTTTCTTGTTTCCTAAGGTGGAAACTTAGATTATTGATTTTAGATGTTTTTCGTTTCCAATATATGCATTCAATGCTATAAATTTTCACTGCTTTTGCTTCATTCCACAATTTTGATGTTGTGTTTTCATTTTACTTGGTTCAATAATTTTTAAATTTCTCTTGATATTTTTTTTTTGCCCCATGTGTTATTTAAAAGGGTGTTGCTTTATTTCCACATTTTTTGGGATTTTCAAGTTATCTTCTGTTTTTGATTTCTAGCTTAAATCTATTGTGGCCTGAGAGCAAACATTGTATGATTTCCATTCTTTGAAATTTGTTGTGTATTAGGACCCAGAATATAGTCTACATTGGAGAATATTCCATGTGAGTTTGAGAAGAATACATATTCTGTTGTTGTTGGACAAAGGAGTCTACAAATGTCAATTATATCCAATTGATCCATGGTGTTCTTATGGATTTTCTGCCTGCTGTATTTGTCCATTTCTGACAGAGGATGTTGAAATCTCCAACTATGTCAGTGAATTCATCAACTTTTCCTTGCAGTTCTACTAGTTTTTGCTGCATGTAGTTTGATGCTCTGTTGTGAAGCACATACACATTAAAGATTGTTATGTCTTCTTGGAGAATTGACTCCTTTATCATTATATAATACCATTTTTTATTCCTCATAACTTTCCTTTAAAGTCTGCTCTGTCTGAAATTAATATGGCTACTACTGCTTTTTTTGATTAGTGTTAGCATGGTATATTTTTCTCTATACATTTACTTCTAATTTATATGTCTTTATATTTAAAGTGGGCTTCTTATAGACAACATATAGTTTGGTCTTATTTTTTGATCTACTCAGGCAATCTTTGTCTTTTAATTGGTGCATTTAGACCACTGACATTCAAAGTGATTATTGATAAAATTGGATTGATATCTACCATATTTGTTACTCTTTTCTATTTGAGGCCCTTGTTCTTTTTTTCCTGGTTGTCTTCCACTCTTTTTCTGCCCTTGGTGGTTTTATTTGAGCATTTGTGTAATTTCCTTTTTTCTCCTTTCATAGCATATCAGTTATATATTTTTAGAAAACTTTTTTAATGGTTGCTCCAGAGTTTGCAATGTGCATTTTACAACTAATCCAAGTCCACTTTCAAATAACACTGCATATACCACTTCACAAGTAGTGCGAGTACCTTATAATAACAAAATAACTTAATTCTCCCCTACCCTCTCTTGTATCATTGCTGTCATTCATTTTTCTTGTATATAAGCATAGAATAGCATATGTGTGTATGTGTTTTATATGTATATATAAAAGCATACATAATCAAATGTTATTATTTTGAATAAATTGTCATGTGTTAGATCAATTAGAAACAAGAAAAATAAGTTTTTACTTTACCTTTACTTATTCCTTCTTTGACGCTCTTCCTTTCTTTATGTAGATCTTAGATTTTTACCTACCTCAATTTCCTTCTCTCTAAAGGATTTCTTTCATCGTTTCTTATAAGGCAGGTCTACTAGAAATGAATTCCATCAATTTTTATTTGTCTGAGAAAGGCTTTATTTCTCCTTCATTTTTTGAAGGACAATTTCTCAGAAATCTAAGTTGATGGGGTTGTTTTCTCTTGATACTTTAAATATTTTGTTCCACTCTCTTCTTGTTTGTGTAGTTTCCAAGGAGAAGTCAGATCTAATTCTATCTTTGTTCCTCGATAGGTAAAGTGTTTTTTCCTTCTGGCTTTTTTGTTTTTCAGGATTTTTTTTTATCTTTGCTTTGCTATAGTTCGAAATGATATGCTTGGGTGTAGGTTTTTTTTGTTTGTTTTTTACATTTATTCTGCTTGGTGTTCTCTGAGTTTCCTGAATCTGTGATTTGGAGTCTGACATTAATTTGGGGAAATTCTCAGTCATTATTGTTTCAAATATTTATTCTGTTCCTTTCTCTATTTTCTCCTTCTCGTATTTCTATTATGTATATTTACATCTTTTGCTGTTGCCTCACAGTCTTTGGATATTCTGTTCTGTTTGTTCAGTCTTTGTTCTTTTTGTGCTTTTCAGTTTTTTAAGTTTCTATTGATATATCCTCAAGCTCAGAGATTCTTTCCTCAGCTGTGTTCAGTCACCTAATAAACCCATCGAAGGCATTCTTAATTGCAGTGATGAAATGATCTCTAACATTTCTTTTGAGTTCTTTCTTAAGATCTCCATACCTCTGCTTACATTGCCCATCTGTTCTTGCATGCTGGCTACTTTATCAATTAAAGCCCTTAACAAATTAATCAGTTGTTTTCAATTTCTGATCTGATAATTCCAACATCTCTGTCATGTCTGGTTCTGATGCTGTCACCCAGGCTAGAGTTCAGTGGCATCATCATAGTTCACTGCAACCTCAAACTCCTGGCTCAAGAGATCCTCCTGCCTGAGCCTTCTGAGTAGCTGGGACTACAGGTGTGTGCCACCACACCTGGCTAATTTTTCTATTTTTTGTAGAGACAGGGTCTTGCTCTTTCTCACCCTGATCTCAATCAATCCTCCTATCTTGGCCTCCCAAAGTGCTAGGATTACAGGCATGAGTCACCATGCCCAGTCCTCAAATTATGTTTTTTGCCTTTTAGCATGCCTCATAATTTTTTCTTACTGGCTGGACATGATGTCCCAAGTAAAAGGAACTGCTGATTAGGTCTCAGTCTTTTAGTGAGTCTCTGCCTCTGTGAACTCTACTAGTGTCTTTCAGTTTTTTCTCCTGCCTCAGATGGGACAGGATGGCAAGAGTTGGCTATTTCCCTCCTTGGAAGGCCAAGGTGGGCTGGAGTTGGGTATTTCCCTTTTCCCAGGTCAGTTAGGCTCTGATAATACCCCACAGGTGAAGCTCTGTGTAACTAGTTTCTCCTGAGGGCAGGCCTTGTTGGGAAGAACAGAGTGCTCTGTCACATATCAAAATGGTTCCTTCTCCCCTCCCTGCCGGAAGCATGAGGAGGTCTTTCTTATGACGTTTACTGTCGGAACCTGATCAAGTGCCTGGAAGTAAATCTCTCAATATTGTGTGGCCCTCCCCATGGCTGGATCCTCCTGAAGTTATTTTTAACTCTCTGACTTGTCTGCATTGAGCCTCCAGCAACTCGTCAATTGCAGTTCAGGTGTTCCCACCCCAGCACGGGTTCCTGCAGCAGTTTGCACGCAGGAGTCTCTCTGTGCTTCAGGAAGCCGTGACTCTCTGTATTCACCTGTCTCTCCAATCCTGGGGGCAGAAATTTGTTCTGTGTCTTCCCCTGTCTTAGAGATCCAAGAAGAGTTGTTGATTTTTCAGTCTGTTGAGCTTTTTACTTGTTAGGATGGAGTGGAGACTTCCAAGCTCTTTACATACGGAACCAGAAACTGGGGGTACTGTTTTTATTCCTATTTAAAGATGAGATGCCTATGTTGCCAATATGAGATTTCCAGTGAATTCAAAGGACCTAAACACAGGAGCCTTTTCTAAAAAGTAAATCTCGAGTAGAAATCAGAAGGTGTATCAGTTAGGAATTGTGTTGGGGCTGTAAAAGATGCCCCTCCTCGTCCCTAAACAGTGGCTTAACTAAGTTAGTGGTCTTACTTTTTTTTACATAAACTGAGTCTAGGAGAAGCTAACCTGGCTCTGGTGGGAGAGAGCCCCACAAGAGCATCAGAGACTCGGATTCTGTTTATTTTTATGCTCTGCCCTAAAGATGGCTTCCAACTTCTACAACACCTCATGGTCCAGAATGGCTGTTGCACTCCAAAAGTATATTCCAGGCAAGAATTGGAAAAAAGGAGGTAAAGGAAGAAAGGTCAAAGCTCCTAGCCAATCACCAAGCAATGGGCTTGCTTAAAAAAGACAAAAACAAACACACAAAAACCTCCCAGCTGAGTCAGTTCTCTTTAGACTCTTTCTTAGAGCCCGGCTCAATGATTTTCCCTCGTATCTCATTGGCTTCCCTTGGCTCAAGGAGACAGAAAAATGTAGTCCATTGTCTTCTGGAATAAAAAACTAGGGTTTGAGCCTGGTGTGGTAGTACAGGCCTATAGTCCCAGCTACTCAGGAGGCTGAGGCGAGAGGACTGCATGAGTCCTGGAGTTAAAGTCCAGCCTGGGCAATATAGTGAGACTCTGCCTCTAAAACAATTTTTTTTTAATTTAAATAAATAAAGATTAGGATTTGATTGGGAAGAAGTAGACGACTAGCTGTTTTATCCACCTAAGGGCATTTCAGACATCCTTGCATCCTTTCATATGCTATAACTACGAAATGGAGCTTGGGATCCTAAGAAAGCGCAGGGTGTACTCTCAAATCATGAGCTTATGGAAAGTAGCATAGGTGGTGTGATGTGATCACTTAAGACTGTGTGAGGGTGACATGATTTGGGGTCAGCAATTTTCTGAACTTTTCAGTGAAAGGCAGATTTCAAGAATAGGCATTAGGGCAGTTATGACATAATGTAATTTGAATACGTGGAGAAGCTATTTAGCCTCGGAAATATATCTCCCCTAAAGCTTGATGTCTCGAATTCCTCAGTTCCATTCAAGTCTGTAAAAATGCAACTAGAACACGTTAGGATAACTTATTAATACTTATCAGTTACTAACGCCTCAATATGTATGAGCTTAATCTATTAAGGAGACTTAGATGTGTTGGTACAATGCCCTCACTTTCCAAATGAGAAAATCAAGACTTAGAGGGACTGAGTGGTCTTCCCAAGTCCACGCTTTAGTGGCAGGGCTGCCCACCCCTTGCCAAGTGGGACTGGGTGGCAGTGGGGGTGGGGAGAGGCACCAGGAAGAGGTAGGGAGACTGCAGAAAGGGAAGCTGAGAAATAGATGTACTTGTATGAACTGGATTTATTTACATCCTGTCTTTTTCCAATGAACACTTGAGGTAATTGGCAGTTTGGGCTGTGAGTGGCTCTTCCTTGGATGTTTGGTTCCTTTGCCCTTGCTGGCCATCCTTGGGCAATCGGAGAAAACCAAGTGTGTTTTGGGGACCTGTGCATCAGCAGCTGCCTGTACCTGCAAGGGAGAAGGGGATGAAGACCCCCCTCATTTTACACAGTAGCCCTCTTCCTCGAATCCCTCCAATCTGCCCACCCCCCTGATCACTTCATGTTGGTGGGAATCCTGACCGGGGGTCGATTGTACACCTCTGAAGTGACATAGCAGAAGATGGGGACATTCTGGAGGTGTCTTTAGGATCCTTCAGTGATGGTCTTTTTCCAATTTTCAAAGGAAAAAATTATAATAAGTCATGGGTAGACTTTCTTTCTACTTTAAATTCCTGCACATGTTTTTCTTAACTTTTAGAATCTGCTGTGGAGTGCCCATATCAGAATATCTGATTTCACAGCAGATTGTGTATTTTGTTATTTTAGGGTGTGTTTGTTTTTGCTTTTTGTTTTTTTGTTTTTTTTAGTGTAGTGCAGTGTAAAAACTCTAAAGTCAAACTGTTTGGGTTTGAATCTAGCTGTTCCACTTACCAGCTGCATGAACTCAGGCAATTTCTTAATAGATCTGGGCCTCAGTTTCCTCATCTGTGAAACAGAATTATGATCGCAGCCACCCGGAGAATTGCCGCAATAATGACCGTGAAAGGGCACTTAGCACAGTGCCTGTAAATACAAACACTCAACGCTCGTTGGTTGTAATTATGATTTCAGTTTACTACAGCAACATTTCATGACTTTAATACATCTGGTTTTCAATATATCATCACTAACATATCAATGTTCCTTCTAGGTGCTTTTCCTTCTGAACAATTTTGAGAACAACTGTTCTAAAAATTTCCTGCATCACACACACGCTGCCATCACCACCCTCACCTTCTCTTATTATAATCTTCAGAATTATTCCATTTTTGACTTAACCCGTATCTTATGTAACTCACCTCATTCTCGCTCAATCAGTGTGTGATGACTGTCTTCTCTCATGTGCATGCGACACATTGTCCAGTCAGCCTGAGGACAATGCTGGGCTCACATACGGATTTTTGAACTTCTCGTAATCACTATCCATGGGACCCCTCAAGGTTCAACAGATTCACTGTTACCATGCTAGCCATGGGACTTTTCACAGGACCCTTCATCAACTCACACTCGTGATTAGAAATTCCACTTCTGTCTCATTGCACTCAATATGAATTTCTTGTAGAAATTGCAGTTTCTCTTGGGGAATTTCCTGTGGAATCTGCAGCATTCTCTAACCCCCGGCACCCCAGAAGTGCTATCAGAAAAACTGTCGATGTGCACAGATGGAAGTAAACCTCATGGAAACGAAGCAGGTGGGAGCGGGGAGGACGGGTGAATCATACCTAACAGGTACAGCATACGCTACCCGGGTGACAGGTATGCTTATCACTTTGCCTCAAGCAATACGAAAGCAATCCATCTAACCAAAACGTTGGTACCCCTGTAAATTCTGAAATTTAAAAAAATGTTCAATGGATAGTGTTGTATCAATATAATAAAATTATTTGGGCAAGTGCCCATTTTTAGATGGAAGCATTGTGGTAGGATTTTAAAAATCCTCATTTATATAACCGGGCGTAATTATTTTTTCTTCTCTGAAAAAGAGGCTAGTTTTATTGTCAAAAAAGAAAGCAAGTGTCCTGCTTTCTGACTTAAATTTGTGATAGTTAGGTCTCTTTAACCAACTTCTTTTCCTAATCATTTGTCTCTCTTGTTCAAATAATTGTTTCTTATGTGTGTTTTTTGAAAGAAGCCACAAGATTTCCACAATACATGGTTATAAAACAGGAACTTGTCATTGTATTAAATTTCTAATTTCGTTCTACTTAAAAAGCTCTTCTGTTTCCACATCCAAATGACCCCTGAAATTAGACCCACAGCTCTCATTTTTAAACTGTTTTCAGTATACTTGACCCTTTAAATGCACATGAGTTTATCTCCTTCAAGGTGTGGAAGGATATCTACTATTCCATTGCGTTGGAATTTCTTTTAGATTACTTCTTTTTGGTGGCAAATTTTTGCCTACTGAGGGTGGATTGAATTTTTGGAAACGAACAAAAGCCTGATGACTAAGTTTGGAGATCAAGCTGATCAAGACCGTGTGATTTGGGGTCAAATTCCAAGTCTGTCTGTAGAGTGATGAGACCAAGTGGCTTTCTGCGAGGTTTTGGAAGTGACTCGTCTCTTGAGGCAGCACCAAGAGAAGCCATGGGGGGGGATGTGGGGGGGTTCATGCACAATTAGTGGACACCTTGCTGGCTTGTGTGTGTGTGTGTGTGTGGCGCCAAAGTAAAGGAGAAACAGAAAAATCAGATTCCTGCTTCTTCCACCAGCCAGAGACTTAATCTAGGGAAGCTTGAATCACCTTGGATCCCAGTTCCTCATCTGTAAAATGAGATCATGATACTCTGCTCCACTGTTGTTTTTTGGGATAAGATTTAATACTGAGTATAAAACACTTAGGACGCGGTGCCTAGCGATGTTCAGTGGATGTCAGTTCCTCTTTTCATTCTTTCCCTCCCTCATCTTAAAGGAGGGCAATTGTTTGAACATGTAATTTCAGCAAAGCCTGCTTAAAACTCATGTCTCTTAAAAACCTGCACCCACAAAATTATGTAAGGGTATCTCACATGCGGGGTTACCTTCAACCTAGAGCGTGGTGTTTGGGGAGAAGACTGGATGGGAGACGTGAGTAACACGACCACCGCCACCTTAAAAATAATTCCAGCAGCTCCAGAGAGAGTGGTTCTCCAGAGCTGCTCCGCTTCCCACCCCCAGCCCCACGGAGCCCCCGCTCTGTCTGCCCAGGCTGAAAGAGAGAAGGGTGGGATTCATGAGTAATTAAAGGGAATTTGGAAGGCTGGGATGTTGCGGAATGTTAGATCAGTAGCTAGAACAGCATGTGGTGTTCTTTAGGCAGGCTTCATTGAATCCATACAAAAAAAGAAAGAGGGGCTGCCTGCCTGTCTGCTCATTTATCACACAGCGAAGCTCAGCGTTCACAGCTCCACAAAAGTGTTTTACTGTTTGCTGAGTCTTGCTCCAGAAATTAAAAGCTGAGCAGCCTGAGCGGGGCTGAACCGACCCTGCATTCTGAGACTCAAACTAAATTGTGCTGGGCTTTCAGATCCAGGGACCAGTTGATTATTTGGTGAAAGCAGAGGAGAATAATTTGTAATTTGCAGCCCATAAGAAACACTTAAAAAAAAAAAAAAGCCAAACCCCCTTCCCACAGGTTTTTGTTGCAGCTGCGAGGAGGAGGTGCTATCCGCAGCAGCTCTTTCTTTGCTCAGAGTGGGAAAAGTCTTGACCTCCATTTGGGCAGAATGTGGGGCGGTGGCAGCGCTTCCACCCCTCCCCCACTCCCCGCCCAACAAACTTCCTTTCCTCTCATTTCTTCGTCTGAAATTGCCTTTCCCTCTTTTTGGAGGAGGAGGGGAGGATTTGGCCATCAGATATTTTTAGGTAAAGAATTTTCATAAACCAAAGCAAATATTCTGGCCACATGAATCCATTGCTTGGCAAAGCATAACGTACCGCAAAAGCCTGAAAACTGGATCGAATGAGGGGCTTCTGAAGATCCATGAAAGGGTAGGAGCACTAACTGTCGGTGAAGAGAAAGGGCCAGGAAGGAGGTGACCAGAGGAAGAGGTCACAGCGAGGCAGGGAGGGCCCGGCCCCCTTTGCTCCCCGCAGCCGGCAGGGCTGTGAAGCCAGCTGAGGGTGAGCGTGCGCCCTCCACTCTCACCCACTCCTGGCTGACCAGCCGCAGGAGACCAGCCTGGCCCCTTCTCTCACTCCTCCAACCCGCTGCAAGCCTGCGAGACAAGCCGGACAAGTTACCATCCCATGCTCAAATGGAGGAAAGGGCAAAAGGTCCTTTCTGGCTTTTTAACTTAGCACATTTTTTAAAAAGTGTTAATGCCCTTCTACACTTTATGGAAAGCAATTTGACAGCGTGTTTTAAGAACATTGAAATATCTCTCCCCTTTGATCAAGCAGCTCCGCGTTTGAGAAACTATCATGAAGGGAAAACCTAAAACGAAATATCAACTATAATAAAAATCATTATGCCCAGAGATGTTGCTTATAGTATTATTTACATTAATGCAACACCGGAGACCTCAATGGCTAACAAAAGAGGAAGGATTCGTCCATTCTTTCATTCACTAAGTCAGTGAATGAATGTACTCGGCCGCCTTCTCTCCTGCCTGGGCTGCCACGGTAGCCTTCCGACTGGTCTCCCTGCTTCGACCCTTGCCCCTGCGGTCGGTTCTCTGCGCAGCAGCCAGGTCTCATCCTCACCTCCCTCCTTAAAGCCCCCAAAGTCTTCCCACCTCACTCAGCGTGGAAGCAGACGTGCTTACACCGCGTGAACCCGCCCCACCAACCCTCCCAGCCTCCGACCCCTCTCCTTCCGCTCTCCCGCCACAGCGGCCTCCTCCTTCTTCCTGAAACAGCCAAACTGGCTCCCTCCCACACAGGCCCGTCGCGTGGGCTGTTCTCTCTTCTTGCCACTTTCTTCCCAGATATCTTCTCACTTCCTTCAGGTCACCCCTCAGATGCCACATTATTACCGAGTCCTCATCACGCTAAACAAAATATCACCCCCACCTCCACATTCTCTACTCCCCTCACCCTGATTTTCTGTCCCCCTCTGTAGCACTAATCTGACCATGAGATACGTTGACTTTTCCATTTGTTTATTTTTGGTCTTCTCATGCTAGAATGTAAGCTTCTCGAGCAGAGGCTGTGTCTGCCTTGCTCAGTGTTGTGTCCCCTCGGTGCCTAGCAAAATGTCTGGCATGTCATGGGCGCTCAATAGGTACTAGGTACTTGTTGTTGAATGAATCCAAGCTACGTGCCAGTAGTCAAGCTGTTACGGTTACTGAGGCTGCAGCTTGTTGAACGTGGGGAAGAGAATGAGAAACCCAGTCCGTGGAGAGTCCCATAGGCCGAGGTAAGGACTCTATAGAGCTGAGTAGAACATGGCTTATTTATAAAGATTCTATTGAGTAGGGAGGAGATGTTGGTCAAAGGATACAAAATTTCAGTTAGACAGGAGGAATAAGTTTAAGAAATCTATTGCACAACATATTTCAAAATACCATGTTGTATACCATAAATATGCACAATTTTTATTAGTCAACTTAATTCATTAAAAAGAAAAGATTCTATAGACCACATAACTCTGGTCACCAAACAAGAAGCCCAGGGAAGAATTCTGGGAGGAAATAAGGTATGAGCTGAGAGGAGAGGATGAGTAGGCATTGGGCAGACAAAAGACATGGAGAAGAGGGCTCGAGATGACGAGGGCAGCCTGGGGTAAGAGAGCACAGCGTGTTCGTGAAACTTGGAAAGAAGTTCTGTATGTCCGGAGCATGGGGGCCGGGAGCGGAGCTGGACCGAAGGCAGGGCCGGGCAGGCAGGACCCCGCAGGTCTGGACTTCGCCTAGAGGTTTCATGGAGAAGCGGGCGTGGTGGGGCACGGCTGGAAACAGGGGCAATGAGGAGACAATTACAGAACCCAGGTGTGAGATCATGGTCCCAGGACGGGTGCAGATGGGAGGATGTGGGATCAGGGGATCGGGGAAAGGCTCGTGGAGGAGTGGCGCGCCTGCTGGCTAGGGAGTGGGCTTTGTGGGGAGGGGAGGGAGGCAGAGTTGCAGGTAACTGCAGAGACGTGGCCCTGGGAAGCATTCAGAGAACGGTGCAACAGCAAAAGCGGTCTGATTTGGATGGAACGTGGGGTTCACATAAGGAAATTTAGAGAGAAAAGATGGAAGCGAAGAGTGGTGTCTGAGGCTTATGCCAAGGAGACTCTGCTGAGTCAGGTGGCCGTCAGGGGAATTGTCAGGGGTCTCTGTATGGGGGACTGGTAATGACCTGGATCATTCCGCCAGTAAATCCACTTGGGGACCTCGACTATCAAACAGAATGATTTTTACTGAGTATTTTATTAAGCAGAAGAAGTGTGTAATTGCCAGATTTCCACTTTACGGGATATGGATGGCTTTCATCTAAAAGGGGACGCTGGGCTGCTTGCAGACGTCACTGTTCCCTCAGCTGTTTCCACTTTCCCTGGCCTACTGAGGGCAAGGCTCTCAGACTCTGTCCGTAGCAGAGGCCACCGGAACATTTCCAGGAGCCCAGAGTGAGGGGAATAGAAGAGAAATCTTCACTGAAGAGGAGATGGGAACAAGAAATCATTTCATTCCTCAAACACACCTGATGTGCAAATGCGTGAATACGACATAAAAGAAAGAAAGGTTGCTGTTAAAGGAAGAAATGAGGGGCTTGGGGACACTTTCATTCATCCAGAAGCCACCGTATTGTTGAGGTAGGCTGTCAGGTCAGACTGGGTGTGTTCAAATCACTGGTCTGCGTCTTGTGATCTGTGTGGCTTTCTGCGAGTCGCTTAGCCTCTCTCAGCCCAGTTTGCTCGTCCTTCCAGAGGGAACGTGCCAGCAGTGGAACCTGGCACTGGATCGCTGTGATGATTCATGAGGTAATACCTGCAAAGGACTGGAGCCTGGGTGCCTACCCACTGTGTGCCACTGCTGCCCGATTCACTAGGGGAACAGTGAGGGCGGCTGGGGCTGCGTGCGAAGGGTCACAGGGAAAGTGGGAGAGGCTCAGAGAAAGAGAGGAACTCCTCAGGGGTGAGTGGCGACAGCATGGGCTTGGCATTCCAGGCAGAGGGAATGGCATTACAGAGGCAGGACCCGCGTGAGCCTGGAGCCTGGGTTTGGTTTTTATCTAGAGTAAGCCGCGAGAAGGCACCCAGCATTTTCAACGAGGGAATGAAATGATCATGTTTGCATTTTAGAAAGATCCTGCTGGTGAGGCTACAAGAGTGGAGACAGGGCAACCAGTTAGGAGGCTGTGTCTGTGGTCCAGGCGAGAGATTACGGTGGGCTAGAGCAGCAACAGGGGGCACGGAGAGAAGGGGCTGGGTCAGGAGATGTCCCAAAGGCACAATCAACAGGACATGGGGTTGTGCAGCGTTAGAAAGAGAGGAGTCAGGAAGGACTCTCCTGGTCTGTCTTCAGTGATTCAGTGGAGGGTGATGCTGGTCACAAAGATGCTAAAACTGCATGTATTCATCTACACGTTATTCAAAAGGAATAAGTAAAAACCATCCGTAATGGAGGGAGTCACAGATTAAATTGATCAGTGAACTCCCAGGCCCCATGCCATGACTTAGTAATTCCTCAAGGTCACAGGCCATAGAATTACAAGCACACGGATTGTACATTTTGTTGTCTCACAGAGGTAAAACAAGTGGCTCTAGAAAGGCCAGTGCTCATTTCCCAGTGGTCCTGTGGCATGTCTGTAGACCAGAGTCTGCAACTCCTGGTACCGTAACGTAGGGCCAGGCATCAGGGGCTCTTCCTGTTTGTTTCGTGAATGTTATGTAGGGTACCATTTGGATAAACGCTTAGAAAGATTTCAGAACTTGGCCCAGTCTCTCTTTTTTTTTTTGAGTTAGAGTCTTACTCTGTTGCCTGGACTAGAGTGCAGTGGCACCATCATAGCTCACAGCAACCTCAGACTCCTGGACTCAAGCAATTCTCCTGCCTCAGCCTCCTAAGTAGCTGGGACTACAGGCATGTGCCATCATGCCTGGTTAATCTTTTCTATTTTTTTTGGTAGAGATGGGGTCTCACTCTTGCTTGGGCTGGTCTCGAACTCCTGGCCTCAAGAGAGGCCCTTGTCTCGGCCTCCCAGAGTGCTGGGATTACAGGTGTGAGCTACTGTGCCTGGCCAGTCCAGTCTCTTAAATCAAGTATTAATAAGGCTTAGCAACCAAACAAAAAATGGTGTTTTCTTTTATTATCTACATATTGTTTACAGGAAATAGGAAATGACTTATTAAAAAAAGAGAAAGAAATAGAAAAAAGAGAGAGAAAGTAAGAAAGCAAACAAGTAACCATTAATAACATTCTGATAGATTTTTGGTGCTTCTTTCAAGATTATCTTAAATTTTCTTTGTCAATTAAGAATATTTCTAACAAGAAAATCCTTTTCTATTTGCAAAAAAAAAAAAAAGTTGATTAAGTACACAAATGTACAAAACCTTTTTGTTCTACCCACAATCCCACTACCCTAATAAATACCCATTTTCATTTTTCCACATTCCCCTATCCATTCCTATATTTGTACAAACATAAATTAAAACCATAGCATACCAGCCTGAGCAAGAGCGAGACTCTGTCTCTACTAAAAAAAAATAGAAAGAAATTAATTGGACAGCTAAAAATACACAGAAAAAAAAAAATTAGCCGGGCATGGTGGCACATGCCTGTAGTCCCAGCTATGTGGGAGGCTGAGGCAGAAGGATCGCTTGAGCCCAGGAGTGTGAGGTTGCTGTGAGCTAGGCTGACGCCACGGCACTCACCCTAGCCCGGGTAAAAGAGTGAGACTCTGTCTCAAAAAAAAAAAAAACCATAGCATAAACATAGTTTGAGGTCTGCTGTTTCATTTAGCGTTATGTCATAAGCATCTTTCATGTTGTGACATAGTTTTTGTTACCATCATTTTAAATGACTATTTCATAATTTCTATTGAATGTATGTATCATGTATTTAACCAGTTCCCTATGGATGGATATTTGTGTTGTTTCCAATTTTTTTACTCTCTCCAGTAGATCCACACTTAGCTTTTTCTTATTTTAGATTATTTTCTTAGAATTGATAGATCAAAATGTATGAACATTTTGTGGCTTGATATATAATGTAAAAATGCTTTGGGGAAGGGTTATACTAATAAATTATGTCATCAGCAATCTGTGTTTTGCTACAGCCTTGACAGCACTGAATATTATCATTTTCAAATGTCTGTTAATATCAGAGCGTTAAACGTGGTACCTTACTATTGTGCCCATTTGCATAGGAGGAATTTCCCAGACCTAAACATAGGAAAGTCTCTGCTTTTCTTAAGCAACCAGTATGTACTTACTGATACTGGGACTCCTGTAAATCTATCATATTATCTTCTTTGCTTGGGTGGTTATGAAACTCGGAACCCAAATCATAACCCACTTTTAACCACTGTGAAGAATCCCCTGCCTCCATTTTTTATGCTTCCCTTGTTTTCTCTCTGTCTCTATCAGCGTATCTATGCTGTTCAGTATTGCAGTTTTGTGAATGGCTGCATCCAATCCTGCACACAGACCATTCCTGTGATAAAAGTCTGGAGGGCTTGGCCAGAGGTTAATACAAACCCAAGGTGATGAGGCTGCCAAACCTTGACGCAGTCTTAGACTGCATGACGGGGAAGGGTTTCGAGGGCACTGTTACTGACCGCATCTCGAATACTGCATTTTGCTGGAGTCACACCAATTCGAGGGGGACATAAACAAGGTGAGAAGCCCAGGTCTTCAGTTTCCAGGAATCAGGGTTAAAGAGAGAAGGATATGTTGCCTACAAAAGTGATACTATTAAAGAATTCAGAGAATTAGTACATCATTTCGTTCAGCATTAGCACTATGACATAATAATTTAAAAGCCCTTTTTACTTCCAAAAGAAGGTTCATAATGTCATGGCATTAGATTCTCTAAACATCCTTGTGAGGTGCATCTTTTTCCCACCCCTTTCAGATGAGGAAATGCCACCCCATCCATCCTCCACACTGAGGACGGTCAACTCCCTAATGTACAGAAATGGTCAATTTCACACCACCCAGTCCAAGTTCTCAATTCCCCTTTAATTTCTCCACTTCTTTCCATCCCACTGAGCCAGTTTAGCTGAGGCCACCATCACCTATCCCTCCCATTAGGGGAAGACTATTAATACATAACCCAAGTCATTAGATGTCACAGGAGGAAACTAAGGCACAGAGAGGTTAAATATTATGTTCAAACAACTAACAGGGTCCCAGCACATTTGTTGAGTGAATGAGTAAATCGATCAATGAGAATATTGGTGTGGTGAAAGAGGGTGTGAATGGATCAATAGGGGTTCATCCCCATCTCTAGAGAGAACGCTCAAGGTTCAGGCCCTAAAAATAAATCAGCGACAGCATGTCTTCTCGTGAAGGACAGTGTGCAGGTTGGCTCTCTCTGACCATGCATGCCTGCTCAGTGCTCTACTAGAAGGGAATCTGGAAGAATCTGGTTAGACTTGAAAAAAGTCCCTGGAAGTTAAAGGAAATGAGTCATCAGGACAATCAGTGGTAGTAATGGGTAATGATTATCAAGTACCTACTGAGTGCTAGGCAGGGCTGCAAATTATTTGCATACATTCACTTTTTAAAATTTCACAAGAACTCTTTAAGGTAGAGGTTATTATCATTCCCATTGTATAAATGGAGAAACCTGAGTCACATGAATGTTAAATAACTCGCCCGAGGGCACCCAGCCTAACAAATGACTGAGCTTGGATCTAATCAGACAGGCTAGCTCCAAAGTTCTTGCACATAATCCCTGCACTAAACTGCTCTCCACAAACCTCTCTGTCAATCACAAGTAAAGAGGCCCCTTGGTTATGATTCCTCCTTGGGAGATGGTCTCTCCTCCCAGGTTTCCCGTGAATCTGTGTGGTTGTCTTGGGCAACAGCAGTTACCACCCTCTACTCTGCAGACAGGTAAAGGAGACCCTCCAGGCAGGGATCAGAGCTTCATTCCTTTATCCAACAAATATGCATTAAGGTCTTCACATGTGTGAGGTCCCTACTCTCGTGGAGCTTGTATTGGTAGGAGGCGACATAAGCTAAGCACTCAGAGAGTGAGCGAACAAGATCATTTCAGACAGTGCTGAGCAATAAGACGTAAAGCAGGGCCACGTGATGGTGAGAGACTGCTCGTGCCACTCTGCCTTTGCTGGTCGGAGGCTCTGGGCAGAAGGACATTGCCTGGAAGCCTGAATGGTATAAGAGTCACCAGGCTTGTGAAGGTCTGGGTGAAACCGCATTTCTGGCAGTGGGAATTCCAGTACAAAGGCCCCCAGTGGGGAGGAATCCTGGTGTTTCAGAAAAAGAAAGGAAAAAAAGCCAGAGTGGCTGGGATCTGGTAAGTAAGGGTGAGAGTTGTAGGAGGAAGGCCAGTTGTAGGTTAGCAGGACATGTCACAGAGGCTGTGTGGCTTTTAGTTCCAGGTGTGATGGAAGCTGCTGGAGGGTTTTAAGCAGGGGAGTGGCACATTCTGGACCAACCAGTGCTCTCCCTAAGATGTGAGTAGAAGCAGGTAAAGCACAGAGTGACCAAGCGAAACCCCCCCCCCGGACCCAGAGCCCCACAATCATCCCAGCACTCCCGGTCCGCCTTCCTCCCCAGTCGTCTTTTCCAGGGTCCCTACAGACTCCTAATAAGTCACTGCAACCAACGATCTATGTTTTCCTCCCTTCTTTAGATTGCTGTTTGTAACACTCAGTCAACTGTGCTCCCAACTTTTCCCAGTGGGTAACTGATTCTTGTGTTGACTTACAGATCATAAGGCAGCAGTTTCCTCAGTTAACCACCAGAAGACTCGGGACCCGAGGACAGTCAAAGTAAGCACCCGACAGCCATTCCACCTGCAGAGCGTGCATCTCTGGGCCTCAAGACAGGCCGGACCCCAGGCTTTTCATCCTGAGCTCTGTCTGCAGGCGCAGAGGAAGTCTGTGCCTAGAGGGAAATGGAGGAGCTCTGTGACAGCCAGGGCCCCCTCTCTCAGGACCCCTGAAACAGAGGCCATCCAAAAGCCGAGGGCCATTTGGCCCAGCCACTTTAAGGAATCTGATTTTGTGCCACCCTGCTTTTAGGCATATTTTATAAAATGGGCATCACTGAAAGGATCACATTGTGGCTTCCTGGACTATCCCTAGGTTATTCGGACTGTTTTGAGCAAGCTCTCTGCTCTGATAGTATCCAGTCACCCAGAGAAGCAAATCTGTACTAATAATGCCTGCACGGGAGATGGGGCAGAAAGGTCCAGCCACACTGCGGTACACAGGACACGCTGCTCCCCATCCATCAGTTCCATCCACCAACCAACCAAGCGAGATTTGTTTCACCCTTTCTGTGTGTCAGATATATGGTGCTAGGCGCTGGGAGCACAGGCCCTGAGCAGTCTCTGCCTTCTCGGGACAGACATTCTGGTGGGGAACACAGACAGAGAAGAGAATGAGATGGTGACAAAGAGGGCTATAGCAGAAAATAACAAAAGGGGAGTGGCCAGGGAAGGCCTTTCAGGGAAGGTGACATTTAAGATAAGACTTAAGGATCAAAGAATGCTGTGTCTTCCAGGTGTGAGTCAGTGGGAAGGGAACCGTTTCCTATACCTGCTCTGGCTTCATTAAAATATGGATTTATAGGACTGGCCTCTAAGGATATTTCAAAAATTGTTGGATATTAATAAGTGTTTCGTGAAAAAAGGCAAGTGAACAGCTTCCTTTATTCACCGCAAGACTTCTCAGGACCTTTGTTATGCTAATGTACATGGTGACTCCACTAGAGGGTGCCTCACTATGCAGCATTTCTAAACATTTTGACCATGTTGAACAGGTCAGCATATAGTGACATATAAAACAGTGAAACGTGAAAAAAAAACAAAATTATACAGGACTTATAAGACTCATGTCTAAGGGTGTTTCAAAGCATATCCAATATCGTCACCCTGAGCACACTCTCCACCCCCCACCAGCTCCTGTCATCCCTGGAAAGCACGTTCCCATCCTCCAAGGATGGATTTGACTTTGGAGCCAAGTTAGGGAAACACAATGGATGATCAAACTGGGAAAAATCCTTTTTGGAAAAATTCTGAAAATAACGAGACTAATTTTTCGTGTGGCTTAGAAGCTCTTGAGCCGATTTCTAAAGAGACTTCCAGAAAATTTTGGAACAAAGGACATTTTGGAATACATTCCTAACAATTTTCCAAGGTGACTACTCTGTAAAACAAACCTCATTTATAATTTAAAAAATTCTGCTATTTGTTTAAAAATGAGGTTTCAGCCTTGGTAAGACTATAAAGTACAAAAAGCCAGATTCTTCCTTGTTTGCTGGTGGGCACACAGCAGGCAATTAAAAATGTTGGTTAAACAGATGAGTGGATGGATGGAAGGATATCGAATGAATGGAAATGAATTATTTTTCTTCAGCTCATAGTCTTTGAAGAATCACGGGCTCCAATACATTGTTGCACATTTCTAAGAGGAGTAGAAATGTTTAATCGTAAAGATAGAACAAAAAGGTTTCCCATCCTACATAAACTTGGAGAAACTTTCCTTCTGTCTATATGTGAGAATTTGTTTTTTTTTTCTTTAACCTAGAGATTGACAAATTGGGCGATATGTTCTTTAAAAGTTCTGTATAATCAATTTTATTGTATCCTATCCACAAAGATCCTCCAAGGTTGGTCAACCAAAGGAAAGGCAGTAAGACGCTCCAGTCTCCAACCTGCAACTTGGCCTTACAGAGAAACTTCCTCAGCAAATTTACTTTGACAGAAAAAATTTAGGGGGTGGCTAGTGAAGAGTGTGCCGATGTGCCCTACAGAACTTTAACGGAAAAACTGAGGAGGGATCAGAGCAATAGCTTTACTGTGGTTGCTGATTTTGGCGACATGCACTCTGAATAATCAGAAGTGGTCTGGTCTGAATATATCATGACTGTCTGATTCTATAGATGTTATAAAGGGGAACTTTTTAAAGTTAGGGAGGCATGTCATGTCATCACTGTCCCCTCCCCCGCCCCCCCCAGAGGTTGCTTCTGGAGCCCCCAGAGCCGCCGCCCCTCCCCCACGCAGGGAGCGCCTTTCAGGTGGAAAGGCAGTTATGACAGTTGAGAAGTAGAAGGCACAGAAGGCAAAGTCAGCTCCAATACAAAGAAGAATTTTTTGATAACCATACCGACAAAATGAACTGGGCTGCCTTCGGAGGGTCTGAGTTCTTCATCCCACAGGGCATTCAGATAGAGGCGAGATGCCCGCTAAGCAGAAATATCACGGAATGGTATCAGGACGACAGCGGGTCCGGGAGAGGGAAGGTTATGTGTGCTCGTCTCTTCCCTCCTGTGAAAGCCTTTCCCTTAACTCAAAATGCCTTCTCATTTGCGTTACTTTGTGGCTATCACCACACCCCCACGGGTAGAGAAAAGTAGTTAATATGTGGTGCAGTGTTTCTGAAAGGGAAGTCCATGAATTACTTATGTTAGTATTGCCCCAGGACTGTGAAAATCTACTGTAGACCCAGGAAATCAGCATCTGTGGGGGTGGGGCCCAGGAGCCTGTATGTTAATATGTTTTGTAGGTGATTCTTAATATTAGTAAAGTTTGAGAATCACTGGTAAGAGGTTAAAAGAGCCCTTTGGAGGTTCAAATCCTGCCTCTACTACTTACTTACTGGACGATCTTGGGTGTGTTACTTAAATTCTCGGGTCTTAGTGTCCTCATCTGTAAAATAGGGATAATAATTAGCTCCAGCTATATGGGGATTTTGTGAGATTGAATAAGATCCTCTGTGTCAACCACTTAGCACCATAGATCTCAAGCTGATGTGGTTTCAGAATTACCTATGGTGCTTGTTTCAGTGCTGATTCTTGGGCCCCATTCCCAGATGTTCTGAATCAGTAGGTCCTGGGAAGGGACCTAGGAATCTATATTTTTATAAAGCTCCGTAACTGATTCCGACAAACATCAAAGTTTGCAATACCACCATGCAGTGTTTTTGTTAGGATAGCATTGCAGCTTTGTGGTTAAATAAGATCTGTGTTCAAGAACTTGTCCTTCTCCTAAACATCTATATGACCTTGAGCAAATTACTTGAGCTTTCTTGCCTCCATTTTTCTCATCTGTAGAAAGACCATAATAATCCTCATTTTGTAGGGTTATTTTATAAATATAAAGACCATAACAATCATCCTTTCATCAGGTTATTTTATAAATTAATGCATGTAAACCCCTTTGCAAAGGACCTGGCACATAGCAAGTGCTCACTAGGTTGTAGCTAAAATCCAAACAAAATGCAGCCTCCATTCCTCATTAGTCTTAACTGAAAACACTGCTATTGCTATTATTAAGCCCATTTTGAATCAATAAAAAGTTCTGGTCTTTGTTTTATACACTCAGTGTCAACTGAAGCACTGAATTTATCTTTTTAAAAACACAGGTCTTTGAGACTACTATATACTAATTAAGAAAAACACAGGCCAAATGAATTTTTGTTGGAGGTGCAGTTAGCAGTCATAATCACGTCTTTCTTCTTAGGTCCCCCCAGAGAGGGAGGGTGCTGTGCCTATGGGATCACATTTGGCTAGACATGAGATCAAGTACAAATGGAAAATTTTTCATTCCCTCTCTGCTTTGCAAAGTATTTGACTTAACATTTTCTGTAGGAGGCAATTTTAGTTATTTTTACCTGCCTGATTGATGGCTGGCAACATAGAACTTTGGTTTAATTCTAGATTCAGAGATATCAAGCCTTACAGGAGAGTTAACTCTTTCGGCTCCAGGTAGGATGGGCCCAGCCATCCTTGGCCTTGGACATCTCCCCCCAAAACTCAGGAAACCCCAATTAATAATGGTGCATGTGGGTCTCTCTCCCTCTCTCTTTGTGGCCCAGGTACCATTACTATGGCATTGCAGTGAAAGAAAGCTCCCAATATTACGATGTGATGTATTCCAAGAAAGGAGCCGCCTGGGTGAGCGAGACGGGCAAGAAAGAAGTGAGCAAACAGACAGTGGCATATTCACCCCGGTCCAAACTTGGAACATTGCTGCCAGAGTTTCCCAATGTCAAAGATCTAAATCTGCCAGCCAGTCTGCCTGAGGAGAAGGTAACCACACCTGAAGTGATTACTTGGGGTGGGTGATTTCCCTCTTTCTCTCCCCCCACGCCCCCCCCCACACATGCTCACTCTCTCTCTTATTGCAAAACACTGACTTAAAAAATATAAAAATAGAAATCTAAATAAAGTACAGACCATAGTTAATAATAATGCATCAGTATTGGTTTATTAGTTGTGACAACTGTACCATAGTAACGTAAGACGTTAACAATAGGGGTAACTGGGTATGAGATACATGGAAGCTCCCTGCACTGTCTTTACAACTTTTCTGTAAATCCAAACCTATTCTAAAATTAAAAAATTTATCTCTCTCTATCATCTATCCCTTGTCTATCTTCTTCCTACCTACACGCCTGTCCTATGATGTTATGCTGTCTCATTTCACAAGGAAAGAACTACTGCCCTCTGAATTGCTTTTTCACAGGATCAAGTTTGTTTTCCCATGTGCTGCAGGGGACTTGGTGAAGTCCTAGTCCCACAGACAAAGAAGAATTTATAGGTATAGCGAATCAGATAGTTTTGCTCATAGAGTATTTGGAGTAAGTTACTGGAGAAATAAATTTGAGGAAGTTTCCCTTGGAGTATCACATTTTTAATGCAGCTATCTTGATGCAGCCTGGTGTTCTAACATGTGTCAAGCTTCTGCTTAGTCTCCTAGTCCACACTAGGAGCTGGGATGCAATGGAGAATGAGACACGAGTCCTGCTTTCAGGAAGCTTATAGTTGAGCAAGGAGAGGATGCTCTTGTATAAGCAAACTCAAGTTTATGTGAAATGCATGTCTGTGTTCTGAAATGAAGAAAATGAACTTGTTTCTGCAAAGGATGCTTTAAATCTAAGAACTAGACAAATCTTCATTTTTTTCCCAGATTTGCTCTTTTGGTCAAAAAACACATAAACTTCTTGCACCATGGTTTAAAAATTCTTGGGGATTTTGGCAGAAGCAGTTCTTATAAATACACAGTGGATTTTAACTTTTCAGTATCCTAGCCCACGAGGAGAACTTCGTTCAGTAAATCCTATTGAGCTCTATGTGCCAGGCACTGTGCTAGGTGATAGATACACAAGCATGAATAATATGCCATTTTCATCTTCCTAGAGCCCACAGTCTCAGGGGCAGAGAGAAAAACCAGTGCTTACCATATCACAGGGTGAATGCTGTCACAGAGTAACATGCAGGTGCTGTGTGAGCACAGAGGAGGAACCCGAGGGTCAGAGAACACCACGTAAGGAAAATCAGTCTCATTTGAGTCTTGCAGGATGAGCGAGTGTTAGGTGAATTTCACCCCCCAGCCTACACCAGGGAATAAAAGATTTAAAAACTGAAATTCCAAGGGCAGCAGCAATGTGTATTAACATATGCCTTTGTTGTTGCCTTTCCGCCCACCCCACAGGTCTCTACCTTCATTATGATGTACAGAACCCACTGTCAGAGAATACTGGACACTGTAATAAGGGCCAACTTTGATGAGGTAGGTCAACAAGTGCTGAGCGGTGAATACTCTGCATTGAAATATGATAATTAACACTAGCTCCTATTTCATGAGCTGCTGCTAGGTGCCGGGCCTGGCATTTGGAAGCCCTTGATGTCCATTAGCTCACCTAATCTTCACAGGGATCCCACGAAGCAGGTACGATTATTACCCCCATTTTACGCATCTTAATGTGTGTATAGCAGCTGGCATGGCCTTTCGCTTGACTTAACTAAGGAACCACCTCCTGTCCTATCAGCACACTAGGAAGACTATTTTGCTAGCGTATCTTTACACCCAGAATTATAGATTCAGAGAAACTTAATGAAAAGCTTTCTTACATTTTGGATTTAATCTTTTCCTGAGGCTCATCCACGTTGGTGCATTTGGAGCTGGTTACCCTCTATTCCCAAGGTCTGGTCTGTATTTCCATCAAATCCCACCTCTAGGGCCATCTTTGAATTCAAACAATGTTAAGAAGTCCATCTCATTTTTATTTTGAAATATTGCAGCTAAAGAATGCAAAGGAGAAAGTGAGAAAGGATTGACGCACAATACCCACTAATAAGTTACATAACTTTATTATTTTTTTGAGGGAAGATAATGTGAGCTTTAAAAGGGCTATAAAAACCCAGTAGTTATTGGTGGGAAAGATCCCAGAGATTCCTTTTCTGTGCGTTTTGGGGGAAGGGGTGCTGTTGGAGGTGGAGGGGTGTAAAAAGGATGTATGATGCTCTTCTCCCAGATTTTTCTGCCTTCCCACCTCTGTGTCTTACAGCAGCCAGTGTTTACTGAGCATTTACACTGCCACTTGGCTCTTAGACATGGCCCAGATAGCAATATGCTGGTAAAGAAGTACTGTTCTGCCTTCTCTCTACCTTTATCCTCTAGATTTCTAACATGTCCTTTAAAATCTCCCACATTATTTGAGCAATCACTCCAGTGGATTTTTTTTATTTCTCTCAAACTGTGGTTTGGCTGTGTTTTACATTCCAGAGATCACGGAGATCAGGGCAAGTCATGATTCGTGACTGGATGAGACAACACTATCTGCTGTAACAAAAAAATCTCCAAATCTTAACACACTGGTAGTTTATTTCTCACTCACGTCACAATCCAATGTGATGTTCTTGGTTGGAAGGCTGGTTGCTGGGGTTGGTTCAGGGACCCAGCCTCCTTCCACCTTGTGCCTATATCCTGCCCTATAGCCTTGGAGTCCTCTTTGTTCAGCTGGTGGGTGGGCAAAAGAGCTACAAGGAAGGCATACCTCCTTCTTAACCTTGTCAGCCCAGAAATACAACACATCACTTTTGCTCATATTCCATTGGCAAGAGGTGGTCTCATGGCCCCACCTTGATGCAGCAGGGGCTGGGGAGTGTGGTCCCTCACTGGGCAGCAGCTTACACTACTGCAGAAGAGGAGCTCACATTTCTAATGGATAGCTCTTCCTCTCTGCCACAATTAATAACAACAAAACTAGTGGCAGTGGCAGTCTTCCCTTATGTCCACATGTAGCTTTATTCATCTCAAAACTCACCCTCATCATTTCATTTCACTTTATTCTGTTTGCTGAATTCCAACACTTATTGGGTACCGAATGGTGCCACACACCACTGGAGAGATAAGTAAGACATATCCTAGAGGGGGAAGAAGGCATGCAATCCAGCAACTAGGATGCAGAGTGTATGGTGAGATGTCTAGACACTTAGTGAGGGGCAGATGCTCGCATGGGAAGAGAGCCAGACTTGGATTCAAGACCTGGTTCTGCCTTCCATGCCTCAATTCTTTGTCCTAGAAAGGAAGGTAAAATATCATCCCCACCTATTTAATTCACAGGGTTACTAGGAGGAGGAGCTCACACAAAGCCTGGTAAAAAGCTCTTTTGAACTGTAAAAGGTCATATAAATGCTTGCTCTTATCAGATGTATCAACCAGAAAGTTAAGAGACTTGCCCAAGGTCACCAGTTGGTTAGAGCCAAAGTTGTGACTAGATCCTATAATGACCTGACACTTTTGGGTCAGTGTTCTTTCCACTCAACTGGCAGGAATATTTGGTGGCTATTTTGGAGATGAATGTGGTTCATTCCACTCAACCACAAAAAAATGAACATGGCTTTGTCCCACACCTGAGAAAAGTCATTGGTAAATGGATGCTGGCTGCATCTGGTGTCCCTTAACTTTATAGCTCGTTTCAGATCTTCAAGACTTTTAATATTAGTTGAGGTTACAATTTATGCTAGTATCACCATCCTAAATTACCTTGTTTGTTTGTCATTGTCTCTACCACTCACTGTAAGCCTTTGAGGGCAAGGACTTTGTCTGTCCTGTTCACTGCTGTACCCTGTCCAGCTGTACCCTGTACCCTTATGCTCTTAGTAGTTTGTTAGGTGCATGAGGAGATGAATGGACAGAGGGATGGACAAAGGCCACTGACATAACATTGTCAAGCAAGTAAAGAATACAGATATGCATGTAGGGGACTCTGTGCAAAGTCTTCTCCAGATTACACTGCACAGTGAGTTATAAAATTCAACAGGCCTCTGAGTGCCATATCCACCACTTTCTAGCCTGTGACCTTGAGCAAGGTACTTAACCTCTCTGAGCCTCAAGTTTTTTTGCTGTAAAATGAAAATAATAATTATACCTACCTGATAGTAAACTGGTGATGTACAGGAAACTGTGTATATAAAGTATCTGATTTTGTACTAGAACATAGTAAACGGTACGTATTTTGGTAGTTATTATTTTATTGAGATCTTTCCAGTGCTGCAGCAATTAAAGACTCCTGATTTCAGGTCATCAGATGTATTTCCACAAGCTGCTAAATATTTAGAATGAACTAAACACGAACACAGAAAAGAAAGAAAATTTGCTTAGGTATTTTTAAGGAAATCATCTCCTGATACTTCACTGAGCTGAGAGGAAAAGGGCAGAGAGTTCAGGAAATTGAAACAGATAACCCGGGAAACCTGCATTAATCATGTGTAATCATTTGCCTCTGAGTCTTTCACTGTTTATGCTTGCAAGGGAGTGAGGAGAACTTACCAGAATTCTCCCTTCTGTCTGATAAGTTTCCATTTGTTAAATGCCATGATGCCAAGCATTTTACATGAGTTAACTTATTTCATCCTAATAATAGGTAGGCCTCATTATTTTCATTTTATAAAAGCTGGTAACTCTCATATTTTATATCTTTAGTCCTAAGCTCCAGATCGAATTGACTCGACATTTCTAACTTAACATGGCCAAATCAGAGCTCTTAATTTTCTGCCAAAAATGTGTTTCTCCCAACTCTCAGATTGTCACTACCCTCCACCCAGTTGCTCAAGCCACAAATCTTGATTCTTCCTTTTCCTTCCCCTTCAGATCCGGTACATTACGGGGTCCTGCCAGCTCTGCCTTCTGCAGGCAAACTTTGTCCGATTCAGAGCTAACTCCAAGTCCCCGCTCTTGAGCTTTACACATTCTCCCTCCTTCCTTTCCCTTCTCACCTGGAAGAACCAGTACCATTGGACAGTAAATGGCCTCAAATGCGGGAAGCAGGAAGAGAGATCAAAACTGGATAATAAAAAAGCTACGTAGGAAACTGAGGACTGATCTGGGTTCCCTGAGCAGCTTGAACAGCCTTTAAACAGACAGATGCCTGCTAAAGAAACTGATTTTCCACAGATTTGTTTTAACCTACACAACAGCTGATCTCTTCCAGACTTTCTGCTAGAAACTGACTGCTCATATAAAAGGCGGGTAGGGCCACGTGCAGAGAAAGCTAAGCAAAGCAAATGAATTCAGATTCTACCAACTCAGGAATCAGCTGGGCAGAGTTTCTCACTCAGAGTTGGAAGAACAGGAAGGGAGGTCCAGGACCTGCCCTGAGGTCGAAGCCCAGGGACGAGCTAGAATCAGGGGACAGCGGAGGGTCTTCTGGAGGGCAAGCACCTTTTCCAAGAGCTGTGGCCCCCTCCAGGCCCAGGCCAGGTCAACAGTCAGCCACCAGGAGTCTCAATGACAGACGAGCAGAACCACAGCAGGGATCCTGGCTGGGTGACTCTCAGAAACTTAGGCAGGAGTATCTCAAACACTTAGGGCAGTGCCTCCATGATATAATAGTAATAATAATAGCTAACCTTTACTAAGCATCTATCATGTGCCAAGCACTATAATAAGTACTTTCTAGGAATCTTTACCAAAACCTATGCAGTGAATATTGCTTTCATCCCCATTTCACAGATAAGGAAACTGAGGCTTAGAGATATTACACCCATAGTTGGTAATGAAGCCAGGATTAGAACCCTGGAAGTAAATCTTCACTCATCCAGATTTTATTTTAATTTCAAATCTGGATGAAAACTTTGCAGTATTTTTATTGTCATGGAATAAACAGGACTGTAACTTAAGTCTCTCAATTTACAGACCTGATGTCATTCACCACTTCGATCATGTTTTAGGCAATTTTACTATTTTCCCCCAGCAAGTTAGAGGGGCCTGCCTTTCACTCCATTCCTTTTCTCCAGCCTCCCATCCATTGCTTACAGCAGGAAGTCCAGGCAGGTCTGGGCAGCAGGGAAGTCTGTCCACAGGAAGCTGAGCTCGGGTCCCCAGGCTGGAGTCAGGGCATGGCTCCACCTTCCAGAGCTAGCCTGCACAGGGGAAAACAAGGCCCTACTCCTGGAAGGGGCCTGAAGGATGCTGCAGGCTAGCAGGGCAGGGGCAGAGAGCTAGGAAGTGGGCAGCAGCCTAGGGAGAGACACGGGCCTCAGGAATGGGGTAGAAGCCCAGTTACCACATGAGGAACAAACCAGCCACACGACTAATTGTGGAAGGACTGAGACAGACACAGGCTCTATCTGATCCATTCCCTGGTTGGCTGTCTGGCTTTGGACAATTAATGTCTCTGCAAATGGGAATAATGATTCTCAGATATAGTATTATTATGAGTATTAAATGACAGAACCTATGCAAAGTACCTGGCATATAGCAGGCACTCAATAAAGAAAGCTGATGGCAATAATAATAGCAGCTCCAAAGTATCAGACTAGAAGGACTAAATTATTTTCCACGTTGGATCAGGATTGATTTGGGGAACAAGGGATGTGGGTAACGCTACACATGAGGTTCAAGAGCGCCCATCTGTGGGGGAAAGAAAGGTACACAGTCCAGGACCCAAGTCAGGCCTATTAGAATTCATAAAAATTCAGAGTTATGTGTTCCCCAGCTTCAAGATGGGCTGCTGCTCCTCAACTGAAGATGCACTGAATTCCAGATATTTTTGAATGTTATTATATACCGAGTCAACTGTCTTCTACTATTTCCCTTCACGTCCCTTACGTTTCCCCACCCCTCCACCCCCTATTCTATTCTCCTCCCCACCGCCTGCTCACACGCTAGAAGACACAGGGGTATCTCTGGATATTCAATCCACCATCCGTTCACTAACAACACAGCTCAATTTCTTGCTATCATCATGTTAATGACGGTAATTGCATTTTTGAGTGCCTACTCTGTTCTGTTCTGTGCTCACGGTGTGGGGATAAAAAGAAAAAGTCAATCACACGTACTTCACGTGCCCGCATAGCTTACTGCCCACATATCACCATCCTAGCATCCCGTGTGGCACCAACTGGCCAGGGACCTTTGGAAAATGAAAGAATTTGGGTATGAAAAGGCCCTTGCACTTGGCCCAGTTTTTGGCACACAAATTTGAATCAGGAGAATTTTGCATGTGGCACCTACTCTTCTCCCTTCAGCCACACTCCTTTTACCTGCAACTCTCTTCCTTCCCAGAACACCCAGGGGCCCCTGAGGTACCAGTGGGCTCAAAGGATAGTGAGTACTAGTGCTCTGACCTTTTAAAAACAATGCCCGCCTTCCCTTCCTTAAACACTTCCCAGACCACAGTAAGCATTGATGGGGCTGACGGTTAATGTGCTTCTTCTCTTACGGGCAGAGGAGACTCCAGGTTGCCCGGCCAGGTGGTTCTCCAGCAGCGGGCATGCTGCACACATGGGCAGGGGTGGGACTTGGGGCAGGTGGAACTCCAGGGCCTCCCACAGCATGCCAGGCTGGGAATGGCATCTGCTGCTGCGGGGGAAGTAGGTGACAGCGCTGCAGCCTGGGTCGACCTTAGTGGAGTCCCAAAGCTCCGCTGGGAGGGCCCCATGTAACCTCATGGTTCTTCTCTCGTGGGTCAATACAGGTTCAAAGTTTTCTTCTGCACTTTTGGCAAGGAATGCCGCCCCACATGCTGCCCGTGCTGGGCTCCTCCACGGTGGTGAACATCGTCGGCGTGTGTGACTCCATCCTCTACAAAGCTATCTCCGGGGTGCTGATGCCCACCGTGCTGCAGGCTCTACCTGACAGGTGGGCACCCTTGTTCTCATCTCCCCTCATGGCCCGTCCCCAGCATTGATTGTTCATGCTTCTCTTTTATTGATTAGAATCATGCACTGTTCAGGGGATTCCCTTGTAAAGACCATTAATACTGGACTCTTAAATATTAAAGTTTATTTATATTTTTGAATATAAATAAAATTTTAATATTTTGAACCATTTGTGTGGTTCAGAATTCTAAAGGTATCATATCTGGTGTACAGTGAAAAGTATGCCCCCACACTCCTGTTCCCCAGACACCTTAGTCCTCACCCCAGAGCATCAGGTATAATCATTTTCTTGGGGGTCCACCCAGATCTGCTAATGCACACGTAATCAATGCATATAATATACTCTTTTTCTTTCTGAAATGGTGATATGCTGTACATACTGTTCTGTGCCTTGCTCTAAAAGAAAACAATGTAGTCTTGGAGTTAATCCTGGACAGCTTCTACGCCCCTCCCGATATGCTCTCCCGTGACCCATGCTGCCTTCTGCCTGGTGGGGCAGGCGGTGGAGGTGGCAGCATATACCCCCTCACAGGGCTCCTGTCAGGGAGGGAGGGAGGGGAGTGAAGTTAGGAGACTGATTCTCTGGCCCCTCCCTGTGAGGTTGCCTCGACCTAAGGAGTCCTAGGGCTCTGCTCCCTCCCAGGCAGACTCTCTCCTTCCAGGTTGTCCTTTGGACATGGGGTGGGTGAAATCCCATTGCTCCGAGCCTCAGGTCGCAGCATTCTCCCTTTGTAGCTTGTCCCCTATAAATAAACCCTGCCATCTTGAGTGGCATCTGCTTTCTGTGGAGACTGTTACAGGAGCCATTCACAGCAGTCTATAAAGAGCTTTTTTCCTTTTTACAACTGTATAGTGTTCCTCCGTATCAAATTTAATCAGTTCTCTTGATGTTTCCGGTCTTGTCCTACAAACAATGCTGCGATGAATGATGTTTTCCCTACCTTTTTTTACACCATGGGGCATGTTAGTTTCCTGTGGCGACAGTAACGAATTACCACAAAAACTGAATTGCTTTAGAACAACAGAAAATTATTCTTACGCAATTACGGAGACCAGAAGACCAAAATCAAGCTATTGGCAGGGTTGGTTCCTTACCAGGCCTCTGAGGGAGGATCTGTCCACACTTCTCTTCTGGTTTCTGGTGGCTGCCCACAGTCCTTGGTGTTTCTTGGCTTGCAGATGCATCACTCCAATCTCTGCCTCCATCTCCACATGGCTTCCTGCTCTGAGCGTTTGCGATGTCCAATCTTTATACCTTTTCCCTCCTCCTACTGTGCTGGCTAGAGCCTCTAGAATAATGTCCTAGCCTAGGTGAGGACGGACATCTTTGCATTTTCCCTGACCTTAAAGGCAGAGCATTCAGCATTTACTATAAAATATGTAAAACATGATGCTAGCTGTAGCGCTTTTGTATCAGGTTGAAGAAGTTTTGTATTTTTTTTTTATCAGATTAATGAAGGAAGTTCCCTTCCATTCCTAGTTTGCTGAGAATTTTTATCATGAAAGCATTTTGCTAAAGGCCTTTTTTTGGTATCAGGATCATCATATGGCTTTTCCTCTTTAGTCTGTTAAAATGGTGGATTTTACATTGTTTTATTCTCAAATATTGTACCAGCCTTTCATCCCACTTGGTCATGAATTTTTTAAAAACATATTGTTAGATCTGAATTGATAATATTTTATTGAGGATTTTATATCTCCTCAAAGTTAATCAATGGTTTTTTTCTTGTTATGGTATGAGTGATGCTCTTTTCAATTTTCCACATTCTAGATTGAATAGAAACACACCCAAATAGGCTCACAAAAGTTACCACCATGTGGGATTATGGCCAAATTTTAGTCTCATCCTCTTCTGCATTATCCAAGTGTTCTACATTAAGACTGAATTTCGATTTTTATAGTCATATGTATATTTCTCACATATATAGGATCCATTTAGGTTTTGTATTCTTTCTTGTGCATTGATCAAGTGAACTGGTTAATGGCTAAATTTCTATTTCTATTTTGTACCAAGAAGGTACCTCCTGAGGAATCAGTAAAAGACAACTTTATAAGGAAGCTTCACATACTTCTAATTATGTTGTATAGGTGTTAAACACACACACACACACACACACACACACACACACAGCATTTGCAGTTTATTATAAGGCAGTTTGTGGGGTTAACCCCTGCCTTCCTATCTATAATTGGCTTCTTTTCACAAATGTGGAGGTTGAAGCTTAGAAGCTGAAATGACTTGTCCACCTTCACCTACAAATAAATGAAACAGCCAGGACTCAAATATTCATTTATTCATTGATTGAGTAAACAAATGTTTATTGATTACTGCAATGTGCTAGGCACTATGCTAGGTCCTAGAATACAGCACTAAATAAGATAAACATGCTCCCTATCCTCATCGAACGTCTGCCTGATGAGACTTTTTAAAAAAATTACATAGTTAAATAATCACCACTGTGATCTTTGGCTTACAAATCCAGCACCTTTCCCATTAAATCAGGAAGACAAAGTTATTCAAAAGATCAGACTCCATCTGACAACTGACTTTTCATAGTTTTATATATTCATTCATCCCTCAAACTTGTTTGAGTGCCTTCTGTGTACCAGACTCTGTGCACGGTCAGGCGTGGAAACGAGAATTGGCTCTAGAAGTTCTCACTCAGGACCCCAGGCAGGCCCAGGCTGAGGCACAGTTCCCCCACTCACTAGCTCAGACACACCCCTTCTTTGCAATTCAGCGCAATGAAAGCACATTGAAATTCAGGGGAGTGAGTGACATTATTATAGAGATAGCCATGGATCATACACCCTGTTTATAGGAAAGGGAAATCATTCTGAAACTCGCGTTTTTCACCTCTTCCACTTAACCTTGGCACAGTGGTTGTTAATAACAATTGGTTTAGCTGGGATAAGAAAGCATGTGTGCATGCGTGTGTGTATGTGCATGTGTGTGTATGTGTGTGTGTGTTGTATGGGTAGGCAGGATAAGAAGATAAACAAAGACAAGACTGAGGACCAAGCACGAGATGCTAAAGGAGCAGCACAGCCCTGACGGAAAGGCAGGAGCAAACATGTAAAAGTGCACAGTGTGGTGCTTTCAGCGAAGTGTAGTAAGACGATGGTTAGGGGTCAGATAGACCTGGGCTTGAATCCTGGCTCTGCCACCTGCTGCATCTCCTTAGACAAATAAAATAACTTCTCTGAGCCTCGGTTTCTCCCCTCTCTGTTGGGACTAACAGCCATACCTACTTCACAGGGCTGAGGTGAGGATTAAATAAGAAAGTATGTGTGAAGTGTTTAGTTCTTGGCACATTTCACTCATTAAAAGGTAACTGCTGTTATCACCACTGTTGCTGTTGTAACAGCATCTCTGCTGGTGGTCATTCAGGGAGACATGAGTGTCAGTTAAGATGCAGGATAAGGGCTGGAGCTGGAGCTGGAGATTTGGGAGCCATCTACACAAAAGGGAGGAAAAGTAAGTCACTAGAAGTGCAGGACAGACCCTGTGTCCCAGCCTAGGGAGGGAGATGGGAGGAGAAAGGAGAGCTGAGGAAGAGGTCAGGCTGCAGGTGACACTCACGGAGGACAGAACGTCAAGAAGCAGGGTGACAGCAGCATCGGATGCTGCAGGAGGTGGAGCCAGCTGGGTGTAGGGTGGCCTCTTAGACTAGGTGATCAAGAGGGCGGCTGCCATTCAGGGCAGGAGCTTCCAGGCAGCAGATACAGCAAATGCAAAGGTGGGCAAGGCCTGGCATGTTGGAGAAACGGAGAGGAGGCTAGTGCTGTGGGAATGGATAAGCCAGGGGCGAGCGGAAGGAGCTGCAGACAGAAATGAGTGGGGTGGGGAGGGGGACAGTGTGGGCAGGGCCTCGTGTGGAATATAGTTGAGGCCTGTCCATCTGGGGAACGGGAGCCAGTCCTTCTTTCATTTCACTTAGCAAACATTTCTGGCATGCCTACTGTGTGTCTGGCACTATGCTAGGTGCTGAGGATACAGTGATAAACAAAACAGACGGAGGAGTGTATAGCCTAGTGAGAACGCTGCATGTTAGTCTGATAATCACACAAGTTAGTACCTAATTGCAAATTATCACGACTACAGGGCATTTCAAGAGGAATAATCAGGGGTGCTGACCTAGTTTAGGGGGCTTCAGGGAAGGTTTTCCTAGGGAAGTGACATCTGGCCTGAGACCAAATGAATGAGGAGGAGCTGAGCAGGTGCAGAGGGAAGAGATGCTCTTGGCTGAAACAATGCCAGGCGCAAAGGCCCTGAGAGGGGAGAGAATTGGGTGGAGGCCAGTGGGGCCAAACTATGGAGAAAAGGAGGGGAGATGCAAGGTGGGCTGGAGAGGTGAGCAAGACTGGAGTATGAGCCTGGTGGGAGAGACTCGGGCTTTTATCCCAAGATTAACGTGAAAGCACTGAGGAGTTTCAATCCGAATTTCAAGTGTTTGGAAAAATCCCTCTCACAATGTGGAAGATGGGGCGGAGGTGGGAAGGCGCACAGGGCAGGGTAGACTCTCAAGAAGCTACTGTAGTAGCCCAGGTGACACGGTGATAGCTGGAACTGCGGAGAGAGGGAGAAAAGCGGATGCGCCTGAGGGGTAACTCGGAGGTAAAATCTGTAGTACCTGGTGATGGAAAGAGAGACTAGTTGCATCCAAAATGGTACATACAAAACCAGATGCACTAGAAGAGGAACAGGCAGACATCACAAGCTCCATGGTGTGATGCAACGGGCAGCATAGAGACCTCTATGAAGTTTCCTAACAGACATCTCTGAGAGCAGTAGAGAAATCTGAATACAGACTGGGCTTTCGATGACATTAAGGAATTACCATTCATTCTGTTAGGTATGCCAATGGCACGGAGGTTTTAACAGTGCGTGCACATGTGCATATACGTATACCTATGTATTTAAACCTTGCCAGTTAGAAATGTATATCAAGTTTTCAGGTGTGAAATGACATCTTAGATTTGCTTAAAACCCTGCAGAAAAGAAAAGGTGACACATAATAAATTCAACTGGCAAAAATGTTGTTCATTGTCGAAGCTAGGTCACAGGCACTTGGAGGTTTATCACACTATTCTCTATATCTTGGGGTATGTTTGAAATTTCTGATAATAAAACAGTTAAAACTTTGAGAAGTAGAGTTTGCACTGAAATAGAGAACACAAGAAAAGAACAGGTCTGAGGGGAAATTACGAGTTCAGTGTGGACATGCGGATTTGACGTGCCTTTGGAACTACCATGGCAGGCATGGGAGCTGTGCTGCAGATGGGGTTCCTGCCTAGCTGGGGGGCTCAGACAGGACTGTCTTCAACCCTCATACAAGGCTCTTCAAAAGCACGAAGGAGCACGTTTTGCTTGCAGAAAGAGTTATGGATGCCACTAAGCCTCGCAGTGGGCTTTTCCCCACAACTGCGTATTACTGACCAGTGTTGGCACCAGAGCACATTCTAGTCATGCCTTTCCCAGACCCTCCAGCTCTCGGCAGGGCTTGGACCGCTGGCACTGTCTCCGAGGTTGCCGTTACGAGTGGCATCTATTGGTTGCAGCCAAAACACGATTAGGGGAAATAAAAGCCTCTGGGGGCCTAATGGGAGGATGAGCAACACATGCGGTGCTGAAAATGCATCATTTCTCTTTCTAGCTTAACTCAGGTGATTCGAAAGTTTGCCAAGCAGCTGGATGAGTGGCTAAAAGTGGCTCTCCATGACCTCCCAGAGAATTTGCGAAACATCAAGTTTGAATGTAAGTACCAAGTTTCAGAGCAGAACAGAGGGGAGAATGATATCTAAGTGCCAAACATTTTGCATAGGTTGTTAATAATAATAGTAGCAGCTTCCATTTACTGTTTGCCCACAAAGCCTCAGGTATTATGATAAGTACTTTACATGTATACATTTATTTAATCCCCATAAAATGTTGTTGTGGGTGGCACACTTCTCCCTTTACAGAAGAGGAACCAGACTTAGGGAGGTAGTAGGTAGCAGAGACCCAGGATTTGCTCCCAGGTCGTCCGTCTGTCTCTCTGACGCCAGTTTCTGCTCATCATACCACACTCCTTATCTCATTTAACCCTCACAGCACCTCTGTGATACAGGACATAGTATCCCTATTCTACATATGAGGGCCCAAGAGGCAAAGAAACTGCCCCAACGCCACATAGCCACGCAGCTGGTAAGCAGGGGCCAGGAATCAGACTCGGGTCTTTCTGACCTCAAAGCTTTGAGATTTCCTTGAAGCTCCTGCCCACAAAACAGTGGTAGCAGGAGACAGAGAACAGCTTACGGGCTTCGCATATTCTCTGCCTAATTGGAAAGCCAAATTAATATTTCCCATGGGACCCTGAGACTGCGAACCTTTTCTTTGCTGAGCATCGCCACTCATTCCCCAGCATTTGTTTTGCCACAGAAAACTGGTCCTATTTTTCTTTTCAACGTGTCTGTTACTTGCAGGAAGACGCATTCGTTGCTGTTAAATTAAGATGAAATTATTTTAAGCAAAACAAAGTTTTAAAATATGTATTTCTTAAAGCGCCATTTGAATACAACAGCTTGCCATTCTTGCCCGAAGTAAGTGCCAGCAAGGAGAATGAAGGCGATCAAATTACCCTCTCTCCACAGGCAAAGGGAGCCCTTTCAGACGTGCTTTGAGGCTGCCTGCAGCGCCCATCACCTATTGATAAAGCCCGCATTATTTCACGGCTCTCAGCTCTTTTCTTTTCACAGGCACTAAATTCCACATCACAAAGTTAAAGAAAAAGTAATTAAGGAGAAGGATTAACGATTGATCGGCCTGGAAAATTCGAAGTTCATCTGCCCCCCCACCCCCATTCCTCTACCCCACACCCTATTTTTCAAATCAAGTTGGCTCTGAGTACAAATTAGAATAATCCTAGGGAAATTTCTGACTATTTCTTGACCAGTTCAAAAATTAATGAGAAGAATGCCCCACGCCCATTTTAATTATGCTGACAAAACAAACCTGTTTAAAGTCCTCGGCGATGACAAGGTTTGTTGGGCCTTCCACCTGTGCGTGTCTGAAGGACGCCGTTCTTCCCAGGGAGCCCGGGAGTGCATTCTGAGAATGCGCAAGGGGTGGAAACAAGCCCCACTCCAAACGAAGACCTAAGGCAGGCACAAGTCTTGTCTGCTTTGAAATCCACAGATTTGCGATCACCCTACTTCAGATTATGAGCCTCTGATACGGCGTAGGAAACGAGACCTTTTCCATCAAAACATGCAGATAGGTCCCAAGATCATTTGATAAAAACCACAGATTATGAATGCAAAGCCTCATTCAAGGTGCAGCCAGGGTTCCATCCCCCAAGCACCCCCTAGCCCCACAAAAACCAGAGGCTCGATCAAGATTTCCTCTTAGACATATTATTCTTTAAAGGGGCTTCTTCAAAGCTCCCACTTGATTCCTGCAGTTATTTATGGGGAGAAGTGATTGAGCTTGCAATTAGCGAAATGAAAGACAAGTAAATAATTGCTTTTACTCACGGTTGATTGACGCCACCATTTCTCACACCTGTGAGTGCGACATGTGCTTGGCTTTGAAATATGTACCCCAAATATCACCACTAGGAAAGAGTTGTTGACTCCCAAGCAGGAGAACAGAGTTTCACCAGTGGGTGAATAAAATGGGGTTGCATAGGGAGACAAATTTAGGCAAAATAAGGATTTCAAAACTACTTTTTGAAATCCACCCCTGGAAAATCCAAGACAAGATCATAAAGCATGCAAATTTTTCAAACTACTTCTTTTCTTCTTGCAGTGTCAAGACGGTTTTCCCAAATTCTGAGACGGCAAACATCACTGAATCATCTTTGCCAGGTAACTATCCTCTGCTATGGGTTCGGACCACTGCTGAGTCATTGCATATGAGGGGCAAACCCACAAAAACAGCTTCCTGCAGGACCTGTCAAGTTGTGTAACAAGGCATTCTCACTGTCATTTTTAATTTCCGCAGATAAGGAATAAAACCGTTAGCCAATAAGTCAATAGGTTCAATATACAAAATAATTTCTGATAGCAGCTGCCTCTTAACCTTTCAGACATGTACTAGGTCCACAGAAGCTAGGTTCTCTGTTTCCCTTCAGTAAATTGGGGTTTTTCAACCACGATTTTGGGCTGGATAATTCTTTGTTGTGGGGAGTTGTTTGTGCAGCATCCCTGGCCTCTACCCACGATGACAGTAGGGTCACACACCCACCCCCAGTTGTGATATCCTAGAATGCCAGGGTAGCCTGGGGCGTAAAATCACCTGGTTGTGAGCCATTGAGTCAAATCATTCCACAGAGGAAGAGGATTTGTTTGTGTGTCATCCAAAAGAGTTCAATGCCACATAGCATATTAAATATTTGTCCAGTTTAGTATTTCTGAATTTGCATTATTTTTAAGCACAGAAGCGACATGCTTGCTATAAAAAAAATTCAATCATAAAAGTATATAAAGTGAAAGGGGAAGATCTCATTCCATGCCCCTGTCAGCTCCATAGTTATAACTTAATGGCAAATAATAGCATTTCTATTAATTTTGTATCATAATCAGGAGAATCTAAGTCTGTTAAGATAACCCATTAACATTATGTTAAAATATTAATGACCTTAAAGCACAGGGGTTAAACTAGTGGCCCTGGGCCAAATCTGGCCCTCAGATGTGTGGGGCTATTATTCGACTTATATGTCTTAAAAATTTTTTTTCTGGCCGGGTGGGCATGGTGGCTCATGCCTGTAATCCCAGCTCTTTGGGAGGCCAAGGAAGGAGGATCACTTGAGGCTAGGTGTTTGTGCCCAGCCTGGGCAACATAGTGAGACTCCATCTCTACAAAAAATAAAACAATTAGCCAGGTGTGGTACATACCTATAGATATAGACTATACCTATAGTCCTTCCTACTCAGGAGGCTGAGGCAAGAGGATCACTTGAGCCCAGGAGTTGGAGGCTGCAGTGAGCTATGATCATGCCACTACATTCTAGCCTGTGTGACAGAGGAACCCTAGCTATAAAAAAAAAATTGCTCTCAGAGCTATGATTCCCCAGGGCAGTATTTAGCCAATGGGCCAAGCTTCTCTGCAGCAGCCACTGTCTTCCTCATCACACTTGGCTCACCTAGCTCATATATGTCACATGTCTGCTCCTTACATGTCTTTGGGTTTGCAACCTCTTTCTTAAAGTGCCGTTGGTTCTGGGTTGGTTCTGGCTGTTCAAGGTCAAGGTGGGAGGGAGGCGTTTCTAGTTAGGTGGCCTGAAGAAGGGCTCCATGCCAGGACCCAGAAAGTACAACAGTACACCCACACACCCCTCGCTGGTCCTGCCCTCCTCTGGCATGAATGGCATAGGGGATGACTTGGAGACCAGACGGAAACCCTTCCAGACTCATGCAGGCTACTACAGAGGCTGTACCCAGGCATTGTTCTAGGCACAGGGCAGAGCCTGACCGATTAATGGGATTCAGGGAAGAAAATGAATATCGGCATAACAAAGAAACACTGCCAAGGGTTTGAGGGTACATTCCAGGCTGCCCTCTGGTTCTTTTCTCCAGCTTGGAAGAGCAGGTCTTGGTTCATATCAGGGAACTAGACATGGTTGTGGCGCCTCTCTCTGAGGCTCAGACAGTTCAGCAAGGACTTTGTCCCTTAAATGCGCATTTAGATAAAAGCATCCACACTCGTGCCTATAACCACATGTTGCCTACATGCACATGTGCACACACACAAACACACACACGGTCCCTCTCCACTGGACACACAAAGATAGTGTGTAATTTAATTGGCACATGCCACCTTCCCATCTTCACTGGGTGGTTCTCAGACGCATTCCTGGATCCGAGGACTGGGGTTAGTGCTGGGAATAAAACACCATGGACTATCTGAGCTAATGTCCCAGCGAGCTTTCCTAAACACATACATGGAGCAAATCAGACTAAACGACATTCAACTGAAGACTCACCCCAAATACTTAGACCCAAGAGCCACACATCCAGGCTCCTTCAGATACACTAGGCAAGCAACCAAGTCGGCATTCATATCTCAGCCATTCGCTGCACAAAATCTTTTGAGTGCCTACTCTGTACCAGACACTATGCTTAGTGGTACTTCTCCTCAGCAGAAAAAAAAAGTAAAGCAATAAAATAATTAAAAGTGATAAGTGTTATAAAGGAAACAGAGTGGAAACAGAATAACTGGGCATTCAGGTCTTATCTAGTTAAGCTGGTCAGAGAAGGCCTTTCCGTGGATGGATGTGACACTTGAGCTGAAGCACACGTGACAGCAGGCTTTCTGGGGTAACATGGGCAAAGCATGTTCCAGCCAGCGGGAACACCATATGCAAAGGCCCTGAGGTGTCAACACAATCATTGCAAAGAGAACCCACCTGAATAACAGTAGCCACTTTTATTGAGCTCCCTGCACTATGCACTATGGTTTTCAAACATTATCTCAAGGAATCTTCAACAGCAGCCCTCCTTAAGGGGTAGGTGCTAAGAACCTAAACACGACGGCAAGACACACCGTAAAAAAAGTATGTTCTAAACACTTGCTCGCAGAGTTCACTCTTTAGTAAACAGTTCAATTCACTGTTCTAAGGCAGCTCCCAATGCATCTCTGATGAAACATGTGCAGGAAAAAAAAGAGGGTAGGTACTATTACATCTCCATTTTATAGATCAAACTGAGGTTAATCTACTTTCCTGCTCCAAATCCATCAGCTGGTCAGCAAGGCCAGGATTTGAACCAGGTCTGTTTGAATCCAGCACACCTGACCTTTACATTCCGTTGTCTTCATTATCATTAGAGACTTACCTAACTCATATGCTCATGCATTCTAGGCCTTTGTGACCTTTAAAGAGTTCTACAATTATTTAAGTAGGATTTCACTTGTGCTTGGACAGTCTAGGTGTAATAAGGTAGTCAGTATTTACCTTTGCCTGGAAATTCACAAGCATTAGAATACTTACAATGTTCTTGTGTATTTTAAATTTTATTAAAAGACATTTTGAAAACATATGAGTAAAGGAAATAATCCGGAATATATCATATGTTTTTCTTTTATCAGTGTTATTCCAACTTGGTGATGTTGTTCCAAGTATTGTTCTCACTTGTAAATTTAAGTCCACTAATGAGGGTTCTCCTGAAAAAGCCACAGCTTTAAAGAATAAATATATATTTAAGTATATTTTATTTATATTTGTATATATAAGAATATATATAATCACACACATACACATACATACTCTAATATAAACTACTGAGTCTTAAGGTATAGTTTCCCTTTTCCTCCATCACAATTATTCATATTTGTTTTAATCATTCTATTTACATAAACAACAAAAAGCAAAAACAGGAAACTAGAGCCTAAACTGCTTAAGAATGCATTTATATGAAAAATACACATTTTGAAATTCCTGGGATTAAATCTATCACAGGCCCAGGGGTAGCAGGAACATTCCTAAACCTGAGCCTGGGACTTCTCAGGCTGTCAGACTCATCCCACAAGCTTACATCAGAAAGCGGACAGATCTCTGGGCTTCAGCTCATTGTTCTGTGAGATCAAGACCAAAGGGGCTGGCTAGGAACAGCAGGGTTTGGTGTGGCCTAGGCCACCTTGTCACAGGAGAAAACAGAGTTATAGAAAAATCTATAACTCTGGATCTTCTGAGTTGTAGAGTCATCTACCACTTTCTGAAATTGAGTTTTCCTGAATTTCAAGGTAGTTTGCAAAATGCCATAAGCAGATCAATTAAAAAGGCATAAAAGGAAATAAAGTGAAGGGATTTTAACACAACAACCCATGAGCTGATGAGTTAACTGGGTTGGATTCTAGGCATCTCGAACGGTGATCCACAGCGCAGACATCACGTTCCAAATGCTGGAAGACTGGAGGAACGTGGACCTGAACAGCATCACCAAGCAAACGCTTTACACCATGGAAGATTCTCGTGATGAACACCGGAAACTCATCATCCAGTGTAAGATGCCCCTCCAGGAATTGTTGTCCTTCTGTTATTGTTTTCAAAGGAAGCAAATATCTCAGTAAATATTTAAGTGGCTTTCCCAGCCTATCCTGCTCCCAGGATCCCCTCCTTCTTCTTACTCCTATTAAGTAGGTCAGCGTGGAAAGGAGGGCTGATTGACTTAAGAAGACGTGTGTAAACAGTGCTGGGAAAAATGTGTTCTGGTGCAACTGGGCAGCACAAAATGTCACACAAAGGGCCCCACATGTCACTCTGAATGCCAGCCATGGTTCCATGAAGGTGACATAAAAAATGAGAATAAAAGCGTATTACCTTTCTCAGTGTATGTCAGCCTGGAGTCAGCTGTACATGCTGTTTTTCACTGGAGGGTCATGTGAGGTCAGCCCACCTATTGGCAGGTGAACCTTTCAATCATTAAATGTTTGAGAAGGAGATGGATGATGGTTCATGTTCCTGTGGACAAAGACTTCCAACATACAGACTGCAGGTATACGAGATATTATCCTGACATGGGCAGGCTGTTTGCACTTAGCAGTAAAGCAACACGAGAGGGCCAGAGAACATAGCATTGTTAGCACATCTCTGCTACTCCTCAGATGCCCATCCCAATTGGCTGCACTGGGCATCCCTACAGCCCAGGGACCTGGATCCATTGGAGTCTCCAGTCTACCTCATTACTTTGGTCAGCCTTCCTTCCCCATGCCTCTGGGGAAGGGAACCTGAGGGCAGGAAGGGTGGTCCTTCCACTGGATCTCAGAAAGATGGGTGCTGAGAGCAGGGGGGTTGGGGAGGATAGGACAGACACTGTGCCTTCACCTTCTGAATGGGGGGAGGCCCAGGACCCCCATAGTGACATTGTCCGGGGAGCTGCAGAAAGGCTGAACTCCAAGAAGAGGGGCCTATTCTGAAAGCCCTGGGTGCCTCAGATCTCCACTACGTGCCTTCTGCACTGTTGTCTTGAGGGAAATCTTTCTTCAGCCACCCAGTCTAAGCTTGTGGTGTTTATAAGCAAAAAAAAGTTCCCGAAGATGTTCCTACTACAAATCTCTTTCCCATTGAGCCCATTTCGAAAGCAAATGGAGCAGTTGAAATGTTTGAACACGTGGCCCTTCCCCAGGGCTTCTTTCCTGGTGAACCCAGAGCTCAACTCTCAGGCTCTTATTTCTTCCTCCATGGAATTTTAAAGATGATCACTAACATAATGCCGATTCTATGTCAGGTCCTGTGTCAAACCCACCACTGACATGTTCTTGTTCAATCTCCCTATCAACTCCACAGGAGGATACTCTTATCACCCCACTTTACAGATGAGGAAACTCAGCCGCACTGAGCTGTGAACCCTACCCAGAGTCATGTGGCCACTAAGTAGCAGAGCTGGGTCTTGAACCCAAGTCTAGTCCCAGCTTCGCCACCAGGCATTAGTGCTGCTTATATCGTCAAGGAGCAGAGGACATGAGAAAAGTAACCAACCGTGGGCGAGTTTCAGAGGTTCCGGGATCTGTTTAAGTGCTTGCAGTCATGCTTCCTGTTCTTCTCCCTATTCCCTGCTAGAAGGTCGACAGAAAGCATGGCTCCGAACACCCTAATAGCACTAGAAGTACCTTTGATCACCATGTCCCCAGGGCCTCCCAATGGCCAGGTGTGGAGCAGGTGTCCAGCAGTGTCTGTGGAGGACCAGGAGATGAACGGAAGCACGGGTGAACCTAGCTCTTAGCTCTGCTAACCCTGCTCGCAGCATCGGACTCACTTCTCTTCTCCCCTCAGTGCCTTTTGTGAGGGAAGAAAGTGTGTACCAGACTCATAGGGAAAAATACAGCCAGCACAGCTTGTTTAAGGGATCAGGCTCTGAGCCTTTGCTGGAGCACCATGGAGGTCACTTCTGCCTCCCCAGGAAAGAACCTTCTGAGGCTTTCTCTTCAGGCTCCCTTAGGTTTAGGGTGGAATGGTGCACTTTAAAGCTGCAATTATATTCTTCTGGGGAAGGAAGTGATGTGGTTCGGTTCAAACCAGCTGGTCCTCACTGAATGCCTGTTCCTGGGTCAGGCACTGTGTTAGATGCTGGGCAAAGTGGTGAATAAGACAGACACATCCTTCCCCAACGTGGAGCTTACAGTGAATGGCAAATCAGAAGTTGAACAAGTATTTACAAATGTGCCGCATTTTACTAAAGAGGGCGATGCTATGTGATGCAGTGCCGGGAAGGAGGGATGGAGGAAGGGTACCAAGCCTGAAGGCAGACGGCCCGGCACACGGGCCATCCCTGCACCTCCCAACCAGACAGCTGGGAAGTCCCTGAACACACAGTGAGCTGGACCGAAAGTCAGTTTGAGCAGGGCTAGGGGCAACTGCGCGCCGCGCTCTCCTTTTCTTGCAGCAAGGTGACAAGTCTGCAGACTCTTGCTTTAAGCCAGCAGTCCCCAATCTTTTTGGCACCAGGGACTGGTTTCATGGAAGACAATTTTTCCGCGGACAGGGGTGGGGGTGCGGAGCTCAGGCAGTGATATGCTACCTGGTCCCTAATAGGCTGTGGCCCAGAGGGGTTGGGGACTGCTGCTTTAGGGGGTTACCAGCACACCTGTGATGTAGATCCTGGCTGGCAACGCTCAGCTTACCTTAAATTTTAAAAGCGCACCTTGGTACTGTGCATGCTGATGGAATGGGTGTTAAGGGGCGCTGTGGTAAGAGCACGGAGCTGGGATGCCCAAGAGACCTGATTCAAACCTTGGCTCCAGTGCACCGTGGCCTTGGTTTCCATCTCTGTGCAATGGGAGCCATGCGAAGGGACTAAATGAGACAATGTGTGCCACATGCCTAGTACACAGGGTAGTGCTGGTATAGTGAAGTGGTAAGGAGGTGAGTGCTTGGCCAGTCTGTGTTTGAATCTTGCCTCTGCTATTCACTAGCTGTGAAACCTTTGGAAAGTTACTCATCTTTGAGTGACTCGGTTTCCTTGTTTTTAAAATGGCGGATAATAATAGTACCTACCTCTTTGGGTTGTTCATCTATTCAATCAACACACACTTGCATACCTACTCTGCACCAGGCGCAGTTCTAGCTGCTGAGGTTGAACAGTGAACACAACCCAGTCCTGCCCTCGTGACGTTCACGTTCTAGGGGCTGTCTTAAGGTTAAATGAGGGCATCCGTGTAAAGCATTTAGAAGGGTGCATGGCGCATGGCAAGCGCTCAGTAATGTTAGCTGTTAGCATTTTTATTATACCACTGACATCATCAATTAAAGCACAGTAGCTCAGACACACACAAGGTATTATGAAGAGTGAAAGAACACACCAAAGAGAAACCCAGAGACCTGGGTTCCAGTCCTTGCTCTGTCACTAACCCACCTTCTGATTTCAAGTGGGTGGTGAAATCTCCTTAAGGCAGTGACGTGCCACCTCATCTGTCGATAAAATGAGACAGAGCAACTACATTGACTTTTAAGGCACATTCTCATTGTAAGTGTTATACCTTCTGTTCTCAGAAACTTTCCTCTCGTCGCAATCATCAACTAAGTAAAATAGAGTAGTGGCCCGTCCTCTACAACGGGAGAGCAAAATCTGCTCAGACAAATGAAAACAAAATGTATGGAATTGTGGTTTGATTTATTGAGCTCCACATACAAAAACACAAAAAATGTAATGAAAAGCGATGTCTCCAATTGAAGATCACCACAGCCATGCTTCCGTTTTCTATAGTGCTTCATTGATTACGGAGCGAGGTGAAGGCACGCTGTAAAGTGGTATGATTGTCTCCCTCTTGCTAAGGAAGACACTAAGGGGCAGAGAGATTGTTTCGTTTATTCAACAAATAATTGTGAAGAACCTACTAGATTCTGAGCACTGAGAGGCTGGTGAGGCTATTTTCCCAATGTAGTTGTGGTCCAGAAACATTTGAATGATCAAATGTGCCCTAACCTGGGCAGAGAGCAAGAGAGCAGCGATGCCTTGCTCATTCATACAAGCAAGCACTTGCTGGGTAGCAGCTGTATCACAGATAATGTACCAGATAACAAAGATATCAGACAAAGAACTAGCAGGGAGACACACAGGCACACCTGACTATAACAGATACTATTAGTGACGGGATAATGTAGAGTACAGATAGCAAAGTGCTACATGAGTAGAGAGGAGGCGTGGTCCATTCTGCTGGTACGAGGCTAAAAGGATTTCATATAAGGGCCAAGAGGAGCCAGTCAAAGCAGTGGGAACTGTCTGAAAGAAGACCAAGGCTATGCAGAAAACAAGGTTTTGGGGGGAATGGCAGTAACATGGGGTGGCTAGAGCGCCAAGTGCTGACAGGCATGGCATTTGGGCCTGCAAAGGTCAGCTGGGCCATATTTTAAAAGCTTTGAAGGCCCTGGTAAGACTTTGGAGTTTTATATATTTGGAGTCTTATTTTATTCAAAGTTTATTCCTTTGTTCTTTAAGACATGTCTCTTTTTAAACACAACTGCAGTGATGTGTGTGGGGTTCTCCTTCGTTTGATAGTGTATCAAGAGTTTGACCATCTCCTGGAGGAGCAGTCTCCCATCGAGTCCTACGTCGAGTGGCTGGACACCATGGTGGACCGCTGCGTTGTGAAGGTTGGTAAGCTGGCTCTGAAGGGGCATTCTGGGGTCCACAGCCTGTCACTCGCCTCTGCGAATGCCCAGCTAAGACAGAGCCCCACGGGAGCTATCCGCACATTCCTCAGCAGCTGTGGAGCCCTGGGGTTCTGGGGAGAGGCCCGATCCCCACCCCAGGGGGCGGAGGTGGCAGGAGGAAGGATTCTGAGTCTCCCCTCCCTGCGTGAACCAGGTCAGCATCTCTCTAGTCTGTTGTGTACGCTGAGTCTTGGCATAAGATTTCATGTTTTTAAGTATATTTTTGCTGCTAAAAACAAAATGTCAAAAACCATTGCTATATACCATTGAACTTGGAGACCATAGGCTTCCTGTCATTTTTCAAAGAAACATGATAAATGAAAGGTCAAGCTGACTGCTGCTAAAGCTCTTCACTTTTTTGTAGGTGGCTGCCAAGAGACAAGGGTCCCTGAAGAAAGTGGCCCAGCAGTTCCTCTTGATGTGGTCCTGTTTCGGCACAAGGGTGATCCGGGATATGACCTTGCACAGTGCCCCCAGCTTTGGTAAGGCCGCCCCGACCCCCTCCATGTCCACATTCTTTTTCTCTGGGCTCCGTGCATTGGATCTACCTCTGTGAGGTCAGCCACAGTCTTCCTTGCTGTCTCTGGGGCCACAAGGCCATCACCCTGAAACACATCTCTTCTGGGGGTACCTGACATTGTTAGCACTTTCAGGGAGAAAGACGATATTGCATACTAAAGGTGAAATATCAATCTGAAAACGAGAGGTTTGCCCACAGTATTGTCTGAGTTTGAAAAGGACGAAACTGGCTGGGCTCCCCTTTGCTGGATGGCCCCAGTGATTGCTCTACAAAGTCACACTTTGTAGAATTCCATAGTTGTGGACTTCCTAAGACAGGGCCCATGAAGAAGCCTCTGAGTTTGAACATCTGTAAATGGCCCGATGGGCACTCCAGTGGCAGGTAGGCTGGTAACGTTCTCTTGCAAACGTAGTCTAACCCCAGAAGAGGACTTTTGCATTTGCTTTCTCTTCTGCTTCCCCTGGGTGCCGGTTACCTCCAGGAGCCATCCCTACCTCAAGTCCTCACCTACTGCTCTCTGGTATATCAGGGCTTGAAATCTCTGCCCAGAGGTACTGAAAATGGTCTCTGCAGGCAGCAGCCTAATCACTGAATTGGGGGCAATGCTTGGCTACATTGCAGGCACAGCTTTCTGTTTTTCACCAGAAAGAATGGAGTATACATTGGGCCCAGATCATCACCAGCAAAGTGAGGTGGGACTTCAAGGCATTACCAGGACATTTGAAATCCCAAAACACTTTGGCCTCAGTTTTCTAGGCATCTCAGCAGAGGGCTGTTGGTAAATTTTCTGGGTAATTGCTTCAGTTCTCTATTTTACTTTGCAAGTAGAGATGTGGTTTCGCTGTTCATTATCTCCAATTAAGCCAATCAGCTCTGGGTTTTGCTCTGGATTTAATTTGACACTTTTCCATCCTTTCCTTTTTATGGTCTTGTCACCATTTTCCAGTTGTGCTACACAATGAAGTGAATATGTGGTAAAACAAAGAAGGCACTATTTTTTCTAAACAGCTCTGTCCATGAAAGACTGTGTTTACCCACTTGGAGAAGCGTTTTGTTATGGATTTCTTTAATCTCAGCATTGGAAAGTTCTCTGAACCTGCCTGCACCATGGCTACAGATGGAAATTCTCTTTGGGCTGTATATATGGAAATGCTCTGGTGACTGCTACCTGGGCAGTGCCATCAGGCGTGGCATTTTGATGACTTCCAGTTCAGCATCGTGTCAGCACATGTTACCTCTAGCTCTGGAAAAATCGTTCATACATAACTGCTTTCACTTAAGTGAACGGTTGAAAAATATTTGAATTTTTTTTGATTGCTTTCAAATCAAAGAGTCAACAATATCACATACACACACTCATGCACATCCACAAAGCGAGCATCCTCTCCTTTCTATATCCTTCATTCTTCAATTTGCTGATTCTTAAACTGACTGTGTATATTATCAAGTGCCTTTCGTTATACAGGGGAAGTAATTCCCTTTGCAGTATTCTTTGAAATTCAGTTGTTTTTACTGAACAGTAAAAACATTTAATGGTCAATGTAAAAAAGAAAGTTTGAACAGTAGAACAATTAGAGTTTATGAAGGGGATGAATTTATTACCAAGAAATATGGTTCCTTAAAATGTGTTTATTTCTTTTTGAACTACACACTATTTTAGGATATACTGGAAACTCTGGCAAATTGCAAAAAAAAAAAAAAATCACAAATCATTTAGAAAAGGAAAGAGATACTAACCCAATTTCACTTTTACAGTATTTTTCAACCCTGAATGGGTTGAAATAATACCTGTCTCCAAGTCCATTTAGCAAACTATCTGAAATGGTCCAGCTCATCTGACTCATTGTTGAGTTTTGCAGCTTGGGGTGACAGGCAAGTTGAAAGAATTTGCGGCAGACAAAAGCCCTGCTCCCCCTTTCTGCCTGTATATGTCAAAGACCCAGTTGGTGGTTGTGTTTGGGTCATGTGTTCCCTGTATGAAAACAGCTAATTAGGAAAAAGAGCCCTCTGTTCCCTGGCCCCCTCTCCCAGCCGCAGGGGCCAGCTCTATATATCTTATAACTCCCACACGGTCCTTGTTGCTGTGAATGGGTGCAGGGTTTGTGTGTCAGCGTAGCAGGCTGACCATTACAATGATCTTGTGGAACATCACAATGATCCCGTGGGGGACTCTATCACCTCTTCCCAGAGCAGCCTCTTTCAAAGGTAGTTGACTCCTTTCTTCTCCTTAATTCCTTTTCACTCTTTTCTCCTTAATTCCTTTTCACTGAAAGAACCTATGCTGTGAACTAAAGTAGCCAGACTTTCTTTCTTTGCTGCAAGCAGCATTTCTAGCAAAACTAGTCACCAAAGGTAGGCTAGCAGGCAATGAACTTTTAGTCCTAATGGAGCTGAGCAAGCTAAAGTTTCTATTCTAAAAATACCCTATTCGTAGTTGACTGATCTGATTTCAGTTCATAGGATACCTATCCCAAGTCAGTGCTGGAGCCTTCACCCTTTCATTCCAGGTTTTCCCCAAATACCTGCTTATTTCATTGTTATGAACATCTGGAAGGTAACAACAGTTCCCGGAAGTACTTTGGCATAAAACAGTTTAAAAAGCAGCCCGGGTGTGACAGCTGGAGGGGCAGGATTGCGTGACACTGCTGCGGTTTCACTTTTTTACATGCCTGTCTTCTGGCCTAGCATCAGGCAGGGCCGAGGAGGCCACGTGGGCATCTGTCAGGGAGAAGCTCCCAGCACAAGTGGCCATGACCGAGCCTTCCTGACGGCCTCTTTATGCTTAGATGGCCTGGCCTGGCTCTCTTTTACGAAGAACCTGCTAAATTACAGGACTTTGATGTTGGCAAGGTCATTCAGGCCCCCACCAAGCACTAGGAGGCAGGAGTTGCTTTCCCTGTAATCAGGGGTAGAAGCAGAGACCCAGAGAGGAGAGAGGACTGCATCACAGAGACGTGGCAGATTGAGTTCAACTGCAGTCTCCCCCGTGATAAAGCTAGTGTTCTTTCTGCCATGCCACCTTGCCGATCTTTCTGAAGGTAGAAGAATACTAGTAACAACACCACAGCAACATTTATCGAGGGCCTAATATACTTTAGACATTGTATTAGGCATTTTCTCATTACTTCTCACACAACACTGTGGGGTCCGCATTATCGCGCTCAATGTGACAGATGAGGAAGACGAGGTAGAACTTGGAGGGCTTGCCTAAGATCAGACACAGGCTAATGGTGATCATCATAACAAACATTTTGGAAGCACATACTGTCATTTAACTCTTGCATTAACTCTGCAAGGCAGATAATAATAGGTACTTTTCTACAGAGGTTACAAAGGGAGCTTGGAGAATTTCCTTGCCCAAGATCAACACGGCTTAGAGCTCTGTTTCAAGATCAAATCTGAACCATCCTCTCCCGGGGGTAGCGCTGCTGTCCTATGAACGTGTAGTGAGGGCAATTCTGCTACTGCCTACACGAAAATTTAAATAAAAAATTTATATAAAATAAATTTTTAAAAAAATCAAATCTGCCCGACCACAAAGCCCAGGCTTTTTCTATTATCATAATTAAGATAAATACCCTGGGCTCAGATGCATGCCACAAAAGAGCTAGAAAACTTTCTTCAATTCACATTGGTGGTTTTTTAACCCATATTCATGGATTAAGATTAAAAAATTTAAAGCTATCAGAGAATAGAACAATTATTAGACTGTCATGAGTTATAACAGATGCCAGAAAACAATGGAGTAATATCGTTTAAGTGTTGAGAACAAAGAACTGTCAACCATTATTCAGGATATATTCGGTTACATAAAGACTAAGAGGTTTGGCACCCACAGATCTTCACCAGACTTTAAGCCTGTGGAAGAAAATGTGGAACGATGTCTTTATGAGCTTGGAATAGGAAATTTTCTTTAAACAGGCACACAAAAAAAAAACAAATTGTAAAAAATATATTGCCCAAATTGACATTTGGATTGTTTTTTTCTTTTTTAGAGACTCACTCTGTCACCCAGGGTGGAGCTCTGTGGCACAATCATAGCTCACTGCAGCCTTGAATTTCTGGGCTCAAGCGATCTTCCCATTTCAGCCTCTGAGCCCAGTGACATCTGGATTTTAAACTTTTGTTTGACAAGTACACCATAAAGTAATAACATAAAAGTCACAGAAAGGAAGAAGATATTTTGTAATACGTATAACTATCAAAGGATTAAAATCTAGAATATATAATAAACCTCTTGAAATAGATTTTTTTTTTTTTTTTTTGAGACAAAGTCTCACTCTGTTGCCCTGGCTAGAGTGAGTGCCGTGGCGTCAGCCTAGCTCACAGCAACCTCAGACTTCTGGGCTCAAGCGATCCTCCTGCCTCAGCCTCCCAAGTAGCTGGGATTACAGGCATGCGCCACCATGCCCGGCTAATTTTTTCTATATATTTTTAGTTGTCCAGATAATTTCTTTCTATTTCTTTTTTTTTAGTAGAGCCGGGGTCTCGCTCTTGCTCAGGCTGGTCTCGAACTCTCGAACTCCATGAGGCCTTGATTACAGCAGACATAATATGACCTCAAACAGTACGCCTGCCTCAGCCTCCCAGAGTGCTAGGATTACAGGTGAAGCCACCACGCCCAGCCATTGAAATAGATTTTTAAAAGACAAATACTCTAGTAGAAAAATGAGCAAAGAATATGAATAAGCAACTCACAAAAGAAGAAATTCAAATAGGCAATAATCATATGAAAAGATGTGTACCTTTGTAGTAACTAAGGTAATGCAAATTATAAAGACAAGAGATAACATTCACACCCTTCAGATTGGCAAATATTGTATTTCATACACTACCAGTAAGAATGTAAAACATTTTGGTGAGCAATTTAGCACTGTCTCATAAGACTGAAGATATGGGTCCCCTTGGACCCAGCAATTCTACTTCTGGTCCTAGACACAAGTAAACAGGTACAAAAATATTCATTGCAGCCAGTTTCCAATAGTGGAAGCGTCAACAACCTAAATTCCCTCAACAGAAGAATGGATAAATTGTGGTATATTCGAACAATAGCCACTAAACTAGAGCTACATGTGTTAATGGGGACAGCTCTAAAAAAATGAAAGGGTCAAAAAGTAAGTTGTAGAATACTGTATAAAGTATTACACCATTTATACCAAGTTCGAAAACAAAAACAATACCACATGTTATTTACGGATATATAAATAACATAAAAGGGTTATTTATCCATAGTAAGGATATAAAAATGCATGCGAACAATAAATAAGAAATTCAAGATAGTGATTACCTCAAGGGATGAGCACAAGGAGGCAGAGAAATGGGATTAAGGAAGGGAACACAAGGGCTTCATCTTTATCTTCAATTTTTAAAAAATATCTGATTCAAATATAGTAAAATGTTTAAGATTATAAGGCTGGGTGGTGAGTACACTAGTGTTCATTTTTAAATTCTCTATACTTTTCTATGTCATTGAAATTTTCCATGAGAAAAAAGAAATGCTTCGATTCTATATAATGCAATCGACTATGTTACCATGTAACAATAACAATAAAAATAATCTCCTTTTGTCTTTATCTTGATACCTTCTTCCATAACTGGCTCTGCTGCTCCCTAGCTTGTGACTTTAGGCCAGTTATTTAAATGCTCTGAGCCTTCATTTCCCCAAGTATTAATCAAAGCTAATAACACTTTCTTCATAGCGTTGTTGGAAAGTTAAAAGAACTTGAGCACAATGCGTATGGAAGTGGTCAGTGCTTGCTTGTTTGACTCATTCATCCAGCACATGCTCACTGAGCCCCTATTGTGTGCCCCACACTGTTCCAGACACTGGGTGTAGAGCAGTGGTCAAGAGAGAGAAAAAAACTCCCGGCAGGATGGAGCTTACAGTCTCAAGGAAAAGGCATGCAATAAAGACTGAGTTAAATATAGTGTATAGTATAGTATTAATAGACGGTGATAAGCGCTAAGGAGAGAAATAAAGCAGGGGATATTAGCTCTAATTGCTGCTCATGTCTTTGACATCATGTTTTGATGTTTCTCTTCTCTGTGTTTCTCAGCAGTCTTTCTGTATCTCTCTTTTTTTCATTTTCCTCTCTTCTATTCGCACTTCTATTCCTCTCTTCTATTCCCATGGCCATGACACCCTGGCACTGAACTGTTTATTGCTCAATAATCTTAATGATTGATTTTTA